>CAVNYN010288204.1:0-33123 GCA_963692815.1 Nyctanthes arbor-tristis | reverse complement strand
TAAATGAAGAAATTTTAGAAACTCATCATTTTCGTTGGACTTACAAATACCTCTCTATCACTGCTTTACTTGGTTTGATATTTGATATATTCCTTAATGTTGTTTTAGGCTAGGAGTTGAAAAGATATACCTCTATTGGCGGTAAGAAAATTGCATTTTATTGATAAACCCTTACTTTGTGTATTTGTGTTTGTATTGATTCCATATTGCTCTTGATTATGCATCCGTATGTATGAGAAATCACCATAGTAGTATGCCTTCTTGTTATTCCTTTTTAAGACAAGTGGTAAAGAGGTTTGCATATTGATAATTTCTCTTTGACATAGGTGCAAGGAGGCTAGGATATTTATTTCCCTTTGGTCATGAGTACAAAGAGGCTTGGATATATGTTCTAGGGCATACAATGGCTAGTTGATTGGATTTTTGTTGCATAGGAGTGATAGTTGATTGGACTATTTGGATGCTTGTGTATACTTATGTATACGAGTGCTAGTCTATTGTATTATTTGGTTGCTTGTATATGCTCGTTGCATATGACGGATAGTGGATTCAAATATTATGCTTGTGAAAACTTGTGGTATATCACAGAAAGCTGTTCACGATATTTTGATAAATGTTCATTCAATGTTCATTGGTCTTGTTGACACATGCATTGTATTTGTGTATTATCAATGTGAGTCCAATCTTTCTATTCACTGAGTTACAAAACTCATTCCACCAATCACTACTCTTATAGGTACCCAAAATAAATAAGAATTTTGCAAGTGGTTAGATCTCTACACCAGATGCTTTCAATGCATGATCATAATAGAAACGAAGATGTAGGGATGCTAGAAGAAATAACCAAGAAGAAATATGTACTTGAAATAAAAGTTCACTTTGAACTATGAATGTAATAAATTATGTGATAACTATGTTGAATCAATTATCTTTTCATCAAATCTCTTGGATAAATAGATTATTTGTCTTAACATACATTATATATTGGGTTACTAATACTTTCCTTGACAGATTTAGGAATCATGCACTCTATTGGATAAATTCATATCACCTTTGAGAATAAGAGTATGATTAGTTGAATTCATTATTGATATGGATATTGATTTGCCTGGCCTCTAATAAGAGCCTATTGGACTTTTAAATTAATCATCCCCATAGTAGACTCTAAAAACAATAAATGCTAAAAGAAATTAATTATTCGGGGATGTTACATGCTTCCTTCAATAGTTGCTAGATCTTGGACGTCCTTATATATGCTCATGTCGTAGTAGCAGCTTGATGTTGAAAAATAAGTTACATAGACCAACTTAGTTAATTACCGGATTAATAAGTCCTCAATGTAAATTCTGTATCAATACAGCAACGAAACACAGATAATAACTGCAGCACAGATAGTAATAAATCAAGTTGGAACCAGTCTAATTAAGTACGGCAAGATATATCTAGATTGAATTAGAGATATAATCAGCGTAAGCGACGTAGGATATATCCTAGTCCGTAAGACATTAACAGTAACGCGTAAACCAGTGCAGAAAAATAAACGTAGAATGAGCATCAGAGTTGTTGACGCGGAAACCTAAAATGGAAAAACCACGGGCACCCTTGCCACGAAGACTATCAATCCGCTAATAGTTGGGAAAGTTTAGTACAAAGAAAAATAATCAAGTGATATCGCAATATGCACTTAACATTCAAAAGGAAAACTTATAAAAAAAACTCCTCTTTTTACCTTTCGACATGATGACAACTTTCGTCACTCCTTCTTTCTCCTGCACTCTTCTTGGAATGTACATGAAGCTCTTAGAGATCTCCTGAACTCATCTTGGGATACTTGAACTCCTAAGTTACTCCAACCTTGAGTGGATAGCCCCTCTCACATATGTTAGTTGCCTACCAATGTACTATGAAGGGAGGCCAAAATAAACACAACTATTTGGAAGTGTAAGAACAACACAAGAATAAATCTCGCGGGTTTGGTTATGTGTTTTCCTCTTGCACCAAGCTCAAGAATATTGCATGAAAGAATGCTCGATTAGTGGTGTCCCGATCTATAAGAGAAGCCACATATATATATATATATATATAGTGTAGTCTTTGAATTCTTGTGCAAGTCAAGAATCAAAGTTATCATATATATGTAGGATACAAATAAAAGGAAAGCAGAATGTTAGTTTATATAAAGATCTAAACTTTCCTTATACATATAGAACTTTACATGCATAGAGATTTAAACTTAGTAAAACATGGTAAGTAGTATACAACAAAAACTAGGAAACTTAGATATGCATGAATTCGATTTTCTTGGATCCTAAGCAAGTATACACACTCCGAAATACCTATTTGTTGACCAAGAAATAAAATTTGCATGCTAGGAATAACATCACATGTAAAACGTGTTATGCAAATATTACATAAAAATAATTTTTGACATCACAAATAAAATTAGAATATGCCAACACAATTTTTGTACTAACAAACTCTCTCTTTGGCTTTTCTAATTTTTTCAAAACTTTAGTTGCTCAAGTGTCAAAAATTTTAAATGCGGCAAAAACATAGAAACAATTAAGCATGAATTGCTTTTCCCCTTAATTAGTAAGCTCCTCTTAAGATGTATCTTCTTTCCCTCAACACATAATCGCAAAAAAAAAAAAAAAAATAGAGCTAAGAGAGATATATCCTAATTACGTACGGTACTTCTTCCCCTCTAAAGCTAAATGAATAATGTTTTGAAAAGAGTTTTCAAATCAGCTGATGTACTTCTTACCTTTCTCAACTGCTTCAGATTGACTTATAGCGAATGGTAGATAGACACTACTTGATCTATCAATTAAAGCTCCAGATGCATCTGGACCAAATGCAAGCAAGCAAAAATATGCAATGTAAAGAAATCAATTTCAGCTGAGATTATGAACTGAATGCTTACCAAAATGCCTGCAGAAGTTCACACTAAGAAGTATTCAGTTAACATAACTGCTCTCATTGAAAAAGTTTATAAGAATTTATCATTTCTTTCTTTTGCTTTATCTTTTTATATGGTCAATCCTCACACCACTTTTTACCATATGAGGATCTGACTTATTAAGTCTTATGAGTGATGCACAAGAAGACTGATCATCATATAAACAACTCTTATAATAAAGAGTACAACATTTTGAGCATTGTCTTCCGAAGTAACTGCAAGTAGGCTTGGGCATCAGGTTAGTTGCACTGGGTTAGGCCCGAGCTTGAAACTGACCCGACATGGAGTTAGGTTGCCATTTCTATAACCGAAATTGGCCCACAATGGGTAAGTTTGGGTAGGATCAATTTTCGGTTTGAGCCCCCTTTTTTTTTTAACTTTTAATCTTGGTCCAAATTGTTTGGCCTAAATTGTAAGCCCAGTTAGAAGCAACCCTAAAGAAACCTAACATCTTGGTCTTGAAAGGCACAGATAGCCTCACGTTTGAAAGGAGGACACAGATAGCCGCTCGATCGGGAAAGAGTGTAGGCAATGGTGTAGATCTCGGCAAACATGGCACAACAATGGCAGATGTGGTACATTAGCGGCGTAAGGAGGGGAAGAAGAGAACAACGGCAGTGGTGGCAGCACAGCAGCGGTAGAAAGAAAATAATATTTTTGATCTGTTTTTAGCTGAAGTGTGGGGCTAACTGTGGAGTGGTTGAAGGATAAGTGAATTGGCTAAGAATTTTTTTATTTGTATTTGGCTATACCATATGCGTATATAATGCTGGTTTGTGTTTTTTGATTTTTTTTATTTGATTTGTGTCAACATATATGCTATTCTTGCCTAAATGTTTTTTTTAAAAAAAGAAGAAATTCGTTTAAACAGCTCGGTTTAATCAGTTAACTGACTCGATTCACAACCGGTTTGGTTTTCATCGGGTTAGACTGGGTTGCCCGATTTAACCCGTAAGCCAAACTGGCCTGAGTTGGTCTTGGGAATTCAAAACCGACCACTGGACAAACCATTAGAAAAACCAACCCAAACCAACCCAAACCGGGTTGGGTCGGTCCGTTCTCCGGTTTGTCAGGCGCACTCAAAGACTTGGTTGACTGGTAGATTTTTCCGTTAAGGACTCTGTCCCTTAGACATTATTAGCCATACATAGTGCCGAAGAGTGTAAATACTGACCATAGGTCTGCATCAAATTATGAGTCTCAATCGGCAACCCCTTATCATGCAAAGTAGGTAGGACGAACTCCATCCTTATTTTATGCAGTTTATCTTTATAGAATAAGGAAAGCAAATGTAACGCCCCAGATTTTATTAACTTAAGATGTTATCAGAACTAACTTTCGACCCTTCAAACATTTAATTCATGCCACTGGAGCATAAGTACATTTCCTCCTGTCTTTTTTTTTTTTTTTTTTGGGGGTAGAACCCAAATCTATAAATAAATGTGGAAATTTTATTCATCAATTTGAATGAAGAGTAACTACTACACCATATAAAGATAACAAACTTTAGGAATATCAAGTTCAACTATCAAATAAATATTGTAAAATAATAGTAAAAGTAGATATTATTGTTATTATTTAAAATTACGTTTCCCCGCCCGCTGCCTTATCACCGCTAAGCTCTTCAATATGAAATGTTTAAAAATTGGGCGTGAGCATACAAGTGCACTCAGTGGGTACACAATAACTAAGTCCAAACCAAATATGCAAATTTAGACATGTAAAATCATTCTATTGAAAAGCTTCAGAAACTGTAAAAGTCTGTTGAACTGTATTGTGGAATAAATCCAAGAACATGTATTAGATTCCAGACCACTTAACGATCACTGACAGCTATTTGTGCACAAATATTAAAATATGTAATGTGGGTTAAACCCAAATGTTCGAAATCGACCCGGAACCACTAAACGGTTTCTGACAACTATTGGTAATATGGCAATGATTCAAACGTACTAAATCACATATATGGCATGGACATAGACAAATATAAACAATATTGCATATAATTCCCCACCTGAAATCTTTGAAAACTTGTGTGGAGTTGAGCGGATGTGAAGCTACTAAGTTGTGGAAGTCACAACACACTAGTCTAGCAAAATAGATTACAAACATATATATTTTAGTGCATTTTATTTAATGCTTTGATGCCCATTATGAGCGTTAGTAATTTAATTTAATATTATTGAGTGTTAAAATAATTGAATTGATCAATTATTAAAGCTTTTAAAGATAATTCATTGTTATATAAAACTTTAGGGAGTAGTTTGCAATTTTTAAAAATTTATTAGGACTCAATTTGAAGAAATCTTGAGGTCTGAGGGGCCAAATTATGAGATTCAAGAAGCATTAGGGGTAATTGATTAATTTTAGAAAGTTACATGATTAATTTAGATGTCTTAAAATTTACAGGGACTAACTATTCAGTTTCTATACCTTAAGACATGAAATGTAAATAAGTAATTTTATCAAATTTACGAAATTAGTCCCTACCATGAACGAGTTTCTCCTGATTTTTTTGAAGGTTTAAATGTTAGTTTTTTCTTTATCGATTTAAACCAGGAGAGCTACATGTCTATATAAATAAAAACATAAACGGTGTTACTTGGTGTCGACGGTACAAAACGAGTTTTGCTAGTTTCTTGCAAAATAGTGTGTTTTTGGCTGTGAAACTTATGCATTCGTGTTCTAAAGGGTGAGGAGAATCTGTAGGTGTAAGTTTTATGGCTTGAAATTAAGGTTGGAAAATTACCCACGAACCGGGTCTTTCGGTTCATGATGGTTTCATCTTTTCATGCATCAAATAGTGGTATGTTCACATGTATATGATAAACTAACTACATGATTGTGTTACACAATATGAATTGAGATGGTTGTTTACATATAAATTACTCCAAAAGAAGTTTGCACCAAATTGTATAAGTAGATTCATAATTTGGTAAAACCATAAATATATACATGTAAGTTGCAAATTAAATTAGATGAAACATTTATGGATTGTTTATGTTGGAGTTTGGTTCCTGAAAGTTGAGTGCTTTGACTACTGTTTATGAACGAGAGTTGCAGAATGGGATTCATGAATGATTCTTTAGTTCTTGAGAAAGGTTGGTGTTCGATATCAAGAAGAATTCTAGTCCCATGGTGTTCACGTCTCTCGGCCAAGAAAAGGGAATTGGGCCTAAATTTTAGGCTCTTAAGTTTATAGTAAGTTGTCAGCTGTTTGTTGGAATGGTATAGATCCATATTAGGCCAACTCATTTTTATTTCATGTTTTGGAAATTACTTATTGAATTGGGCTAAACTCATTAATTAGTTTTGTTGAGCCAAAGAAAATTGTAAGAGTTAATTGTTTGTTATTCATCTCTCAAATAATTTTTGTATTCCGCTAGACAAGTACTCATATGGAAATTGCTAAATTCGGAGTAAATCGTGGTGACACTGCTTTAATTTTATAAGAAAAATTTATATATAGAATTTTTTTCCCAGTCGCTACAACCTCCCTTAATTTAAATTTTGCCTTGAAATTTAGACTTGCTCTATGAGTTATGGATGTTTTTCTTGAATGTCCGCTTCCCTTTCCTAAGTTGTTTCATCCTTTCCGTGTCTACTCCATTGGACTTTAACTAATGGGATTTGCTTGTTCCTCAAGGTATGCACTCTTCTCTATAGACTGGCAATAGGTCTTTCCTCAGACATCATGTGTTCTTTGACATCCAATGCTACGTAATTGATGATGTGGTTTAGGTCATATATGTACTTCCTTATTAGGGAAACATGGAATTCGTTATGAACTACATACAGTTCTAGCGGCATTGCTAGTCTGTAGACTACAGATAAATTTGTAGAAGACATGAGCTCGGGCTGTCATTTTACGTATAAATTTGTCAGTGTCCTTTGTTTGTACTTCTCTTATTTTGTTTCTGATAGACTGTTGAACTACCAATGCTACCACAATTGACGTGGTATGAAAAAGGGCGACAACCTCAAATTTCATATTAGCAAAATCCATAAGCAACTGCTCTTGATAGGTAAGGCCAGTTACCTGACCTTTACTTTTCCAGCTAAGAGAATCAGCAACCATGTTGGCTTTTCAAGGATGGTAATGGATTATGCAATCATAGTCTTAACCAATTCCAACAACCTTTTGTATCTCATGTTAATTTCTTCGAAGTGAGGAAATATTGGCCTATGTAAATTTCATACTTCCCACCTCAAAGATAGTCTCGCAATATTTCCAGAGCATGAACTACTGCGGCCAAATCCAAGTCCTGTGTAGGGTAGCTCAGCTCGTGACGTTTTAGTTGTCTCATGGCATTAGCAATTACGTTGCCATTTTGCATCAATACACATCCCAAACCTTGCTTCGAAGCGTCGCTATATATAATGAGATCTTCTGAACCTTCTGATAGATATAAAATGGTGTAAAAATTAGTTTCTACTCTTTTCCTTGAAAACTCTTTTCACACTTATCCGTCTATTAAAATTTTACACCCTTCATTTTAGTGGCATCAATAATCCCGTTATCTTTAAGAATCCTTGAATGAAGCTTCGATAATAGTTGCCTAAACCCAAGAAACTGCAAATGTCATTTACATCTGTCAGGATGCTCCAATTAGTCACGGCCTCGACTTTGGCCCGGTCAACCTCAATTCCTTGGGCAGTCAAAATGTGACCAAGAAAAGCTATCCTGTCAAGCCAAAATTCACATATTTTGAATTTGGTGTAGAACTTCTCTGTGTGAAGAGTTCCCAAGATAGTACGTAGATGTTCCTCACGTTGTGCCTTATTCCTTGAGTAGACCAAGGTGCCATCAATAAAAACTATGACGTACTGATCCAAATACAGATGGAACACTCTCTTCATCAGGTCTATGAATACCACTGGCACATTTGTCAACCAAAATGGCATTACAGTAAATTCATAATGCCTATACTGGGTTTTGAATGCTGTCTTAGGAATGTTAATGTCCTTAATCTTCAGCTAATGGTAGCCTAACTTCAAATCAATATTTGAAAATACGCTGGCTCTCTTCAACTGATCAAAAAGATCATCTATCCTTTGTAAAGGATACATAATCTTAACTGTGAGAAGGTCTAACTCTCTGTAGTCAATGTACATCTTCATTGACCCGTCTTTCTTTTTGACAAGTAGCACATGAGCTCCCCAGGGTGCTACATATTGGCGAATAAACCCTTTATCCAATAGCTCATGTAGTTGTACTTTCAGCTCATTTAGTTCTTTCGGCGCCATTATGTATGGTGCCTTAGAGACCAATGTTGCACCAGGTATCAAATCAATTGTGCATTCTACCTACCTATCCAGTGGGGTACTGGGTAGATCTTCAGGGAACACATTAGTGAAATCTCATACCACTGGTACATCAGCCACTGTGAGTTCAGATAGTTGTGTACTTACAACGCTCATTAAGTACCCATGACAAGTGCCTTTCTTCAACATCTTCTATGCCTTCATTGCTGACACAATATGTGATATAGCCTTAATCTTTGCCCCATAAGAGGAGAACTCACACTCTCCCATTATCTGAAAGCTCACTTTTTTTTCATGGTACTTAATAGTCACACGATTACGACTAAGCCAATCCATTCCTAAATTATGTCAAAATATTTCATGTTTATTATATTTAAGTTAGCCTCTAAGTTCTTTCCATCGATTTTTAGCTTCACATAAAGCTTCTTATCTAGGGGTGCCTCATCCTCATCTGATTTGTGTGGGGCTACATCCTCGAGTGGTGGCATGTAGTGATTAGATTTAGGTAGGGTTATCTCTCCAAGTGGTAGAATATCGTCATCAGATTCGGGTGGTGTCCACTTTGCCAATAGCCAATCCACATATGTCATAAACTTAACATGAGGTGGCTGGTCAAGAGGAACTATCACAGGCCCTAGTAAATTGTCCCAATAGTCCCCTACAACCCTACCGATAATGAGTTGATGATTCATAAGGTGGCTCTGATTCCATCCACCAGTTGTGGCCGCACCTCATTTATCCTTGACCATAGGCGACATACCTCTTCAATATGCTGAGTCATATTATGCCTTGGGTTCTAAATGTACTCTTCGTACTCACGCACTAACCCTCGCACTACATGATCAAAGATTGTGGTTTTCCTAGTGGTAAATCTCGTGCAGGCCATATTTGTCATACCATTTATGATGTTAGAGTTCAATGGTTTACTGTAGATTTTAGCCTAATTTCGAGAACTAGTTTAAGCTTAGAAAATAAAGTTCAACTTCACATCACAGCTCAAAACATAAATTTAGCAACTGATAGTAAGAATTCATAGCATTTATTGGATACAAATATTTAAACATTTAAACTGCATCAACTATTGTAAATTTTCATTTAAAATCACATAGATCTACAGCATAGGCTTTCAAATTTAGATGTAGTTATGGAAATAAAATTCGTAGTATCTAATATAAATTTTTAAACTTTACTATAATAAAACTTTTCAAATTACTCCAGCTTTTCAGAGTCGGTGTGGCACGGCGGGAGCAAATAGCAGTCGAACTTATTATTTTTATAGAGTTTAAATTTGCAAAATCATGGAAAAAAATTTTCCATGTCTACAGAAAAGTAAACATGGGCTTTGATATTTAATTGTAAAGCCCCAAATCCTATTAAATTGGAACGCTACTAAAACAAGCTTTTGACCCTTCAAACATTTATTACATGCCACTAGAGCATAAGTATATTTACTTTTTTTTTTTTGGTAGAACTCAAATCTATAAATGAAAGTGGAAATTTTATTCATCAGTTTGAATGAAGAGGAACTACTAAACTATACAAAGATAACAAAGTTTAGGAAAATGAAGTTCAACTGTCAAATAAATATCGTAAACTAACAGTAAAAGTAGATATTATGGTTATTATTTAAAATTGAGTTCCTCCATTTACTGCTTTGCTGTCACTGAGCTCCTCAATCTGAAATCTTAAAAACTGGGGGTGAACATACAAATATGCTCCGTGGGATATTCAAGAATGGAATCTAAATCAAATATGCAAATTTAGATATGTAAAATTATTCTATTAAAAAAATGTAGAAACCGTAGAGGTCTGTTGAACTGTATTGTGGAATAAATCTGAGAACTTGAATTTGATTCCTAACCACTTAATGATCCCCAACAGTCATTTGTGTGCAAATATTAAAATGTACACTGTGGGCTAACCAAAAGGTCTGTACTGCCCTCCAAACCACTTAACAGTTCCCAGCAGCAATAGATTATATGGAAATGATTTCAACATACTAAATCACATATATGGCAGGGACATAGAAAAATATAAACCATATTTCATATAATTCCCCACCTGAAATTTTTGTAAACTTGTGTGGAATCGAGCAAATGTGAAGCTACTAAGTTGTAAAAGTCACGACGCTCTCGTCTAGTAAAATAGATTACAAATATATATACTTTAGTACACTTTATTTGGTGCTTTTCTCTGTATTATGAGTGTTGGTAATTTAACTTAATGTTATTGAGTGTTAAAATAATTGAATTGACCAATTATTAAAGTTTTTAAAGATAATTCTTTGTTCTATAAAACTCTAGGGACTAGTTTGTAATGTTTGAAAGTCTACTGTGAGTCAATTGAAGAAATCTTGAGGTTCTAGGGACCAAATTATGAGACCTAGGAAGTATTAGGGGGTAAGTGATAAATTTTAGAATGTTATAAGATCAATTTGGATGTCTTAAAATTTATAGGAACTAATTATTCAGTTTCTATGCTTTAGGACACGAAATGCAAATGGTAATTTTATAAATTTTATAAAAATTAGTCCCTTCCATGAACAAGTTTCTCTTGAATTTTCTCAAAGGTCTAAAGATTAGTTTTTCTTTGTCGATTTAAACCTGTGAATATAGAAAAATGCTCCCTATCATGAGATCTACACATCTATATAAATAAAAACATGAAAGGTATTACTTGACATCAATTGTACGAAATGGGTTTTGCTAGTCTCTGGCAAAATAGTGGGTTTTTGGCTATGAGACTTATGTATTCGTGTTCTAAAGGACAAGGAGAATCTGTAGGTATAAGTGTTTTGGCGTGAAATTAAGGTTGGAAAATTACCCACGGATAGGGTCTTTCAGTTCATGTCGGTTTCATATTTTCATGCATTGAACTGTGGTGTGTTCATATTTATATAATAAACTAACTCATGATTGTGTTATGCAAGATGAACTGAGATAGTTATATACACATAAATTGCTCCAAAAAAAAAAGTTTGCAGTTAATCATATAGGTAGATTCATAAGATGGTAAAACTATAAATATATACATATAAGTTGCAAATTAAATTAGAAGAAACAATTAAAAATTGTTTATGTTGGAGTTTGGTTCTTGAAAGTTGGGAGCTGTGGCTATTGTTTATGAACGAGAGTTGCAGAATGGGATTTATGAATGATTCTTTGGTTTTTGATATAAGTTGTCTGCTATTTGTTGGGCCGGTATAGATACATATTGGGCCAACTTATTTTTATTTCATGTATTGGAAATTATTTCTTGAGTTGGGCTAAACCCATTAATTAGTTTAGTTGAGCCCAAGAAGAAGTACATGGGTTAATTGTTTGATATTCATCTTTTAAATAATTTCTGTATTCAGCTAGACGAGTGCTTGTATAGAAATTACTAAATTCGGAGTAAGTTGTAGTGACATGACTTTAATTGCTAGATGTAAATTGGTAAATTTGGAGAAATCGTAGCGACACGACTTTAATTTATTAAGAAAAATTTATCTATAGAAAAATCTTTTTTTTTTCTCGGCCGCTGCAACGAAGTTTGAATGATCTTTTCAGAATATGTTCTCTTTCAAATATCTCAGTGATATATTGTACACATATACAGTGATTTGATCAGTATTTATTTGAACGACACACAAATCACACAATAACGCAAAAATAAAGCTGTTCTCTTTTTTTGTGAATTTTGCTCATTTTGCAATTCTTTTTTTGTTTTTCTTTGGTTTTTGATATCCCAGATGCAAAACTATTGATGCAAGTATTTCAACTCTAACAGTATCACTCGTGATAGTAAGCAAACCTTTGAGTTGATACTCAATTTGAACAAATAGTAAAGGAACCATAAAGCTGTTCAACTACTTCAAAAAAAGTAATGTGGCATGTAAAAGTGTTGAAAAAGCTATTCAGAGAATTTGCACTAGGTCATATAAAAACAAAATAGTAAGGGGAAGAATAAGTTACTCCAGATCGGAAGAGCACACGTCTTTCATTCCCAAAGTCATTCCTGATTTTGGTTATTTTCTGATTCAAATGTTAGAATCTGTGTAAGTCAAGCAAGATGCATCTCCCTCTGGTTCTGCTATAGATATTTCAGCATTAGATTCTACCATATCTGTCTAGTTTCCTTACTTCTCCTTAGTCATGACCCGATCAGCTTTTTCTTTATGAGATATCTTTATGAGATAAAGCTTCTGCAAGTATACCAAACTCAACCTCCAAGATCAAACTGTATTTATGAAGTTACTTTGGGAGTTTTAGGGTTAAATGTTAAATTACAAAAATAAAAATGCACATGAATTTTTTTTTAATAATATGCAAATACAAACAAAGCATAAGAAACATGAACATCATCATGTGCTAAGTCTTGTGATTAATAGGGTATACAAGCTCAATATGAACCAACTTATTTTCACAAGTTTTCAAATCATCTTTTTTTACCCAAGCTCGTTTTCCTTTCAAATTGGCCCCGTTCTTGGACTTGGTTTCACCAATAGGAATATCATTTTTGCCTTTATATTGCTTGTCTAAAAATCCATTACAATTAGATTTTTTATGCCATTTAATCCCACAATAAAAGCAAGTAGGCACATAATATGGAGCAAAATGTTTCCCATGGTGATTTTTAGTCATATTCACAAAATGTGAATATTTAGATTTCACACGATAACGATGATCACAACAAGAATGAGTATGAGATGAATGGTACTTACCTAAAGTCTTATATGGTTGTAATGTATGAGACTTTATGCTTCTAACTATTGTTTCTTTCATCTCAGTTTGCTCTACTTCATGCCATCTAGTCTTGGTTATTGTGTGCCTTCTTGTCCCATTCTGAACTCCATTGTTAGATCTACCTTTCTGATTTTGGTTTAATTATCTGGTCTGCATAGATAAGTTTGGTCTGCCTTGAGTTTTGCTAGATGTGTTTGTTTTTGCTTGATTTTGCGCTAGAGTGTCTAGTTTAGGGTCTTGTAAACGTGTCCTGGACACAATTTTGTTAGGCAAAACCTGTGTATGATGTACAGCTCTAGTACCTTCAGATTTGCCATGTATCGGTTGAGACTTCATCCTAGTTGTAGGTATAGCAGTAAAAACATTTTTAATTGAAGACTTGACAGAATTATCTAAAGGAGTTTGATTAGAGTTCTGAACTAGTTTGATAGATGTAGTAGGTTGGTATCTGGTATTTTTCTACTGCTTTGATGATTATTCTTCTGTATAGTTCTGCTCAAAGAGAGTCCAAACGTATCCTGCTTGGCACCAGAATTTTGTTTTTATCTTGCAAGTTCTTTTTTGAAGTTTTCCCCTTATGGTTTTACAGAAACTGTCTGTTGGATAGGTTTGCCTTTTTTTTCATATCCTAGTCCAGATCTATTTCCTGAAGGTCTTCCATAACTGAGAACCTCATTTAGTCTTGCAGCTCCGATGGCAAGTTCTTTGATTCTTTCCTTGGAATTGCTTAAGTCCTCATTGATTTTGTTCAACTGATTCTTTTTTTCTTGTCATAATCTTCGAAGAGTCAATATTGTTTGTTAACTTGCGCCTTTCTCATTTCTCAAAGTTAGGATAATAGCTTCAAGGTTTGCAACTTTCTCCTATTCATTTGCTAATTCTTTTCTTATAGTAATACAGGCTGAACAACCATTGGTGTGTCTTCAGATTCTAGATTTTGAGAGCCTGACTGAGTTGAGCAAGCTATATCTGGATCATCTATGGGATGGACAGTTCTTGCAGCAAAGTTGTTGAAGATTTATATCCTGATTGAATTTGAGTAGTTAACATAATTACTCGATTATCTAAGATATGATCATTAGTTTTAGATTCAGATATGTCCTCATCATCCTTATATAGCTTAAATCTTTCATTCGACTAAGACTCAAATGTGTTCTGCTTGTTATTGTTTGGGCAGAATATGCCAGTGTTCTTTACTACCTACATAGATCCAGCAGTTAAATGTTTCCCAGAGTTACTTTTTATACGAACATAAGCAGTTAAACTATTTACCTGATTTTCAGATATGTTGGAGCTAGACATATCCTTTTCATCTTCTGATTCCTCTTCATATTCAAAATCTTCCACCTTTTTTTAAAAGCTATTCTAGGCTTCTTTTCTTTTTTCCTTTTCGAAAAGTTCAGCTCATATATGTCATCAAGGATCAACAAGCTCTTCTACTCTCATTTCTCACGATTCTTGCTTTCCTCTATAGCTGTGACTTTAGTGCAGAATCTATCTGGCAAGGATTTAAGGATTTTCTTAACAATCTTTTTTTCAGAATACTTTTTGCCTGGAGCATGTGCTTGTTTGGTAATTTCACACAACCTAGCACAGTAATCCTTGAATTCTTCACTATCTTTCAACATAATTTACTCAAACTCTAGAGAGAGCGTTTGTAGTTTTGATAACTTGATTGTAGTTGTTCCTTCATTGGCTACTTTGAGTATATCCCAAGCTTCTTTAACTATCCTATAAGAAGAGATAAGTCTGAACTGAGCTTGGTCAATAAAAGAGCAAATAACATCTAAAGCTTTAGAATTCCAATTACTTGTACTTAGTTATGCTTTTGTGTATTCTGCCATACGTTTTTCAGTAATTTGCCCGTTGTTAATAACTAATGTACAAGAGTAGGATGATGAAAAGATGCACTAACTAATGTACTATTCATGTCTAGGTAATCGGATCTCACTTATGTTTAAATGAACCCGCTCTGATACCAATTACTAAAAAATGAGTTACCTAGACCTAGTTAGTTAATTATCTAATTAATAAGCCCTCAGTGTAAATTCTATATCAAAACAATAAAGAAACACGGATAATTAACTGTAGCATAGATAGCAATAAATCAGTTCAGAATCAGTCTGATCAAATACAACAAGATATATCTAGATCAAATCAGAGATATAATCAATGTAAGCTACGTAGGATAAATCCTTGTCTATAAAAGATGAACAGTAACGCGTAATCTAGTGCAGAAAAAATAAACACAAAATTAGCGCTAGAATTGTTGACATGGAAACCTAAAAAGGGAAAAACTGCAGGCACTCTTACCATGAGACTACCAATCCACTAATACTTGGGAAAGTTTTACCAGGCACCCTTTCCATGAGACTACCAATCCAATAATACTTGGGAAAGTTTTAATGCAGAGAAAGATAATCAAGTGATATCGCAATATACCTTTAGCATTCAAAAGGAAAACTTATAAAAGAACTCCATATTTTAACCTTTTGATATGTTGACAATTCCTGTTGCTCCTTTTTTATCCTGCTCTCCTCCTAGAACATACATCAAGCTCTTAGAGATCTCCTGAAGTCATCTTGAGACAATTGAACTCCTAAACTACTTCAACCTTGAGTGGATAGTCCAGCGTACATATGCTGGCCACCTACCAACGCATTATGAAGGGTGGCCAAAACAAGCACAAGTATTTGGAAGAATAAGAACAATGCAAGAATAAACCTCACGGGTTTCGTCATGTGCTTTTCTCCTGTGTCGAGCTCAAGAATATTGCATGAAAGAATGCTCAATTGGTGATGCCCAGCCTAAAAGAGAAGCCATATATATATATATATATATATATATAGTGTAGTCTCTAAATTCTTATGTAAGTCAAGAATCAAAGTTACTATATATATATGTAGAATACAAATTCAAGGAAAATAGAATATTAGTTTACCATAAAGGCCTAAACTTTCCTTGTGCATATAGAACTTTGCATGCGTAGAGATTTAAACCCAGTTAAACATGGTAAGTAATATACAACACAAACTAGGAAACTTAGACCTGCATGAATTCGATTTTTTTTTTGGATCCTAAGCAAGTATATAAACGCCGAAGTACCTACTCGCCAACCAAGAAATAAATTTGCCTTCTCGAAATAATATCATATATAAAATGTGTCAGGCAAATATTACATAAAAGTAATTTTTGACATCACAAATAAAATTAGAATATGCCAAGACAATTTTTGTACTAACACTTGATATTGGGCCCTATTAAACGAGTCCAGATCTGCTGTCCCGAAAACCTGTCTCCAAGGCTGTCCCTCCAATAAAAAGAGTCCACGTTACTATGAGATTACATGTCATCAGACGGATTTACTTAACGGAAAAAAGTTTTTGTTAATCTCAAATCAATTCCTGCCCCTTCTCTCTCCCTCTTTCTCCCTCTCTCTCTCCGGTGTCCAACCGCAAGACAATTTTTGACCAACTCGGTGACTGCAACCCATTTTGACACCATGAGACGATATTGAATTCCAGACCATTCAACTGCAGCTTTTATGGATTCATCATATTTGCTTCCCTGTTCATTGCTTTGATTCAAGAAACTCACAAAAATTGGAAATTGAAATCCATAATATCAAAAACTGAAATCAATAATATCAAAAACTGAAATCAAGTGTAAATCCAACATTTATTCCAAATCTACAAATGCGCTGATTTGCAAAATCAAAGCACAAACGAAGACAAAAAAAAAAAAATTCGACATTGTAACCTGATTAAATATCAGTTAATTTTTTTAATTTGAGTTACAAATTCACTTATCATCGACCGCTAAATAGGTCGGAGTTAATATCAATGCCAGTGTCATAATGGGTTGAAGTCAATTGAAAATTGTCCAGTCGGAACGGGTGGGGGTGAATCGGTGTCGTTGCTGGTAATGAAGAGAGAGAAGCCAGAATGGGTGGGGGTGAATCGGTGTTGTTTCTGGTAATGAAGAGAGAGAAGCCAGAACGGGTGGGGGTGAATCGGTGTTGCTGCTAGTAATGAAGAGAGGGGGGTGAAATTAACGTTACAGACTTTTCTTCGTTAATTAAGCAGCTTCGGTGACATGGAATCTTGTGATGAAGTGGACTCTTTTTACTGGTGGGACAGCATTGGGGACGGGTTTTCGGGACAGCAGATCTGGACTCCTATTAAACAGGGATCAAGATGACCGTTCAATTTTCCGTCGAATAAGACCTATTGACTTAATTCTTAATATATATATATATATATATATGCACTAATTGATATCTCTTTACTCTTGAGATTGCATTCTAACCATCTTCGCTGAAGCACTAGACTGATCCAAGCAACGGGCATTTTTGTTAACCCTTCACCTTGACCAATTTAGTTTAATTTTGGTGCTAACCATTATCCCACCCTCCGACTACCAAAATACAGTACAGTTAATCTTTCGCATTAAATTAAATACACTGTTTTCAGATCAACATGACCCATATGATGTCTGCATTAGTCTCGAGATATTAAATAGACTATATCTCTAGAATCCATGAATGAAGTCTTTTCAGTTACTCGCAAATAGCATTTTTGACTTTCTTTTTCTAATTCTCCAAAGAAATTTCATCAGAACTACGCTTATATTAAAGGAAGGAATGGTTTCAACAAAACCATATAATCCCTTCCCAGTATACTAGACTTTTGTGATTAATGGTGACTATTGTTGATGCTTGGTTTAGTTCTAGGCAATTCGACACTAAGTTTTTATTGACTAAACAAGGATGGAGAATGACCGTTTTATGGGCCGATCAAAGAGACTATATGCTAAAGTAGATGGCTTTCTTTGCTTTTGTATTGTAATGTATGACGTCTAATGTTATTACAAGAGTTTTTGGCGTTACTTAATTTAAAAGGTCACCTATAGAAATTTTTCTATTTATCCGTATATTTTGATCAAAATGTCACAGATATAGAAGTCACAATAAAAGTCACAGCCTTTAATTAAAAAGTCACGTAAAAGAGTTTTTTCATCATTAATGTCAATTGTATAAAGGTTGCAGTTGTACTACTTTTATGTTACACTAAATTACAAAAGATACATATATAATAGAAAAATGGCATGTGATAGAATCACTCATAAACAAAAAGTCGCATGTAAAAGAAAAAAGCCAAATTTAGTTAAATAGACACATTTTCAAGGTCAGACGTAACAAAGAGTGGCATATAATAGGAAAAAAAAATCACATTTTTAAAGTCACATGTAATAGAAACTCACATAATAATCTTTGTGTATACTAAAGACTATTAAAATTCTATAATCTTTTTCTTGCCTTCTAAGATTCTAAAATCTCTAAATTGTTTTGGCAAGATTATGTTGAAATTTTGTACAATAAAAGAATTGAAAATCAAGACCCCTCTGATGAAAAATAGCATGATAACCAACAAGTGATATTAGTTTTTGACTTATGAGTCAAACTTTAAAATGTATATAGTATATAGTACTTTACATTCAAATTTGATTGCATAATTATTCTTCTAATAGAATTTTCAATTGGCAATGACCCAAAACTGATAACCCGATGGTTAAACCAATGACACGTTAACTTAACACTTTAGTCTGGTCAATGACTAAGTTGAGTCTTGAAAATTATGTTCTTAATCTCTTTTGTGAATTTTACATTTTATTTTTTAAAAAACTTTCTAGTTATTCCTAATCTTTTCCTGTATTTATTTTCATTTTACGCTTTTAGGAACTTTTTTTTTTTAATCTTCTTATATAGGTAAGCTATGACTTCTACTCTATTTCATTGATGAAGTATAATTGGAACCACTAGTTGACCTATATATTTCTACAATTTCAATATCTGTGTATACTTAATGGAAAACTAATCTGCGGTACAAATGTACTATAACTTTCTTGCCCAAATTGAGAAAAATAAGGGTATTTTAGACTTTTTGAATTCTATAGGGTACATATGTTGTAACTGCCTTTTTTCAAAAAGTCGTATATGTAGAAGACTGTCTAGATCTCATGAGTCTCTCGCCTTTGGTGTGAACGCAGTGGATATGGGTTGTCAATTTTGGGTTCTTTGTCTTGTCAATCTTCTTCCGCTAACTACGATCTTCCCTTATCTTCTATTGATTTGAATGTCTCATCCTACTCTTTTTGTAATTATCCTTCTTGATTTAAGCCTATTGATGGGACAATGGATATGTTATTTTGTCTATCTGAGTACTGGTCGGTTTAGGAAGTGGTCTTCGTATTACCAGAATTATGGATCAATTCAGATTCTTACATGATTTAATATTCATTCTTTTTAATTTATAGATTTCTATTTACCTTTAATTGCATTTTTTTATTTTGTCATATTTTAGATTTCAATTGGGTGAGATTATTGGTTGTTTTTTCCCCTCCATTTTCTTGTCCTGTTTAAAGCCATGTTGTCCTTTCCTTCGACTCACACCCCTTAGTGACCCCTTTTTCTTCTCCTGCATTCGAGGGGTGTTTATATTTTCCATTTAATATTCTAGTTAATATATCCCATCGCACTATTATTGAGTCTCCTCGACGAGGTTGATGACAGATTACTTCGTGTTTTACGCATATAGCATGTCTCTTGTCGTAACGACCCAAAAGATATATACTCCGTTGAGTTTATTTTCTCTGACGAGGAGGTATGTTTTCCTTTTTATGAATTTATATGTTGTAACTCATTTACATATTACTCAGTTTGCACCTTTATGTGAAGAATCTTACGGATATGAAAAGCATATGATCGAAGATATGTTTTAGCTGTTATTGTGAATTGAAAATGCTTGATGAAATTCTTAAATAGAAGAGAGATTGGAAATTGTTGACCGAATATATGTAATAATAATGGGTCCAAGTTTTGAATATGCACATATATATTAATATATAGATTGATTATGATGTGTTTTTACCATCTATTCTTTTTTTTTTTTTAATTTGAAGGTTTGAGATGCATGTTTTTAATTATAATTACACCCAATGTAATAATTTTTTTGAATATTTTTTTGTGCTAGTTCTTCGTTTCATATTTCCCCTGTTTTTTCACCCACAGTTTTCCATTGAATTATTATTTATAATTGTAATTTTTTTAATAAACGGTACTAAAATTCAAGCTTCTGTTGCTCAGAAGTTAGTGCCTATATTTGATTCCAAGTTAAATGAGTAGGTTTGTATGGTATTCATCATTTTGATGTGAAGTTGAATGATGGTTTGTATGTGCCTACTTCTCATTGTTGGAGGCTCTACTTTAAGGATTCAACACGCGTGGTGGAACATGAATTACAGTTGTTTCCTCTTTTCCTGAGAGGAGTCATTGATTTCAGGCCTTTCCCTCAAATTTTGTCAATTGAGATTGATAATGAGACATCGTTGTTTAGCAATGATTTTTAGCTTCTTTTAATATATTTGATTTATTTTATTGTTTAACTTATTCTTGCCTCTTGAATATTAATTGTTCACTCGACAGATGTAATTGGAGAAGTTATTTAGATTGGTCGTGCCAGAGATTTTCAATCCTCTGGGCAATCATCATGATTAATAGACTTTGTCCTCCTTGATCAATAGTAAACCTATAATGCTTCTTAATTAATTTGCTGCTTGGTTTTCTAATTGTTGTATATGAATTTCTTAAAGTTTATTTTCCTTTGTCGTGATAAATGTTCATTTAATAGCCTACATCATAAAATTGTACTCTTTCGGATGAGTAAGTTGGTATGCTCACTTCAAATTTGGAAACAAATTTTCAAGCACCAACAATCTTGATTATGTAGCTTTACTGTGCTTGATTTTACCGTGGTTAGATACCTTTCTTCAAGTTCCTCTTTTACATCTCTTTCATTATAGTTTGTAGACACTAATAGGTTATCATTGTTTTGTAGGTGAAGTAGCTCTTTCTAACACATTTTATGCAACAATATTGATTTTTGAATATGAAAGGTCTGAGGTAGTAGATTTCCACAATAGTTAATGTTTCCTCACTATAAGGTATTCTGATTTATTTATATTTCAATTTCATGTTTCTAGAATATTTTTTTGTGCTAGTTCTTCGTTTCATATTTCCCCTGTTTTGCCATAGTTTTCCATTGAATTATTATTTATAATTGTGATATTTTTAATAAACGGAACTAAAATTCAAGCGTCCGTTGCTCAG
This sequence comes from Nyctanthes arbor-tristis, assembly GCA_963692815.1. Taxonomy (NCBI): domain Eukaryota; kingdom Viridiplantae; phylum Streptophyta; class Magnoliopsida; order Lamiales; family Oleaceae; genus Nyctanthes; species Nyctanthes arbor-tristis. The sequence goes on along the minus strand of CAVNYN010288204.1, from coordinate 12,008 downwards.
AAGTCAGTGCCTATATTTGATTCCAAGTTAAATGAGTAGGTTTGTATGGTATTCATCATTTTGATGTAAAGCCATATTGGACTCGGGGACATGAGGATACATGCAAAAACTAAGGATTGAGGATGCCAAGCAATTTATCATTGAAATGATACGGGATCGTGAGTGTCGTCAGTTGCTAGGGAAGACGGTGGATGATATGTGTGGACATTTGACGCAGATAAATGTTTTAAATATATTTTGACAATATTTCAGAACCACGCCAATAAGTCTATGTTTCCAAAGGAAGTTCGGAAATTGGTGGATAAACATTTGTTGTTCAAGGTGTAGATAAATTGAGGGAAAATGCTGAAAATGGCTGACACTTTTCAGTCTTGAAGGTTAAAGAGAGCAAGGACGATAAGCGAAAATACACATGACAAGTGACAAGAATCATGAGGTGTCCTATACATTGCTCTATATACAATATATATATATATATATATATTTAATTGCATTAGGCTAGATGTATATGTGTTTGTGTTCGATGGTTTTCTCTTTTCTTTCTTATCTTTTGTAGGAGTCAGACTCCGATACTGACCTTGCTTTGTTGTTTGATAGAGCATGTGAAGATGGCTCAAAAGTATATAGATTTATTTTTGATATATTTTACTTAAATATGTTTTAATAATTTAATCGACCTTCATTTTATATATAGTGAATGAATCTTTTGAAGAGCTCAATCAGTTAACAGTTGTTGCCCTGTTAAAGCGGTCGTTGGAGGGTGAGACCATTGCAGATATTGGTGCCTTATCAACCCAATTTTCCTCTTCCAATTTTGAGAAGATAATTAAAATCGAGAAGTGACGGTTTCATCATCATAGAACATAAAACAAACAATTATTATTTTTTACTGCTACTTATTCTATTGGTTTTCGATAATTATTCTGTGGATTTCTATTATGCTCTTGTGCAGCATAACTCTCTTTTGGTTTTTTTTTTTTTTAATTTACTTTGTGAATAAGTTTTTGGCATTTAGGTGATGTTTTACGCTATTGAAGATTGGATGTTTATTTTTAGTTGTGGTTTTATTTCTGTATATTCATTGGATGGAGGAATTTGGATTTAATTGTACATGCTGTTTGTGTCCTTTGTTGTGCTTCTTTTTTTTTTTTTTTTTTAATTTTTTGTAGGTTTATTCTTGCATTGTGGCCTACTACTGGGGAGGTGATTACTTTTAAGATCAACCCAGGCTAGTTACTGTGTGCTGGACGATGCATTATTGTACCAGGAATGCTCCAATTTTGTTTTGTTCCTTTCTGTTTTTGTACTTTTAAGGCATCGTAATTGTAACTAAATGCATAGTGACAGTATAATGATATTTTTGTCTTTTAATGCACTGTTGGTAATCATATATATTGATGCAAAATATTAGTATAGGTTCTATGTATTGAAAGATTTCTAGGTTGATTTAATTAAGATTGATTTAATTAACATGTAATACTTTTGTGTACTTTCGTAAATTACTAAATAAAATTTCAATTTTTTTCCATTATTCCTTTTTTATCCGTGTTTTTAATTTTATTTGTTATAGATTTATGCTGTGGTATTATATGAGTGGATCTCAAATTTGAATGATCGCCGTAATTTTATCTACTAAAAATGTCAAAGGCATGGCTTGTGTTAATCATTGAGTTTCCGTTTTGAAATATGGATTTTAAGTTCCTTGATGTGGTAAATAATTATTTTGCAGACAGTAAATAAATTTTTCTATTAATATTATATTATATAAGCAAATCCTATCATTGAGCTAAATTAATCGACTGGTCTTTACTGTTGATTGATCTACGAGCCACTTTGTAATTCGAGATTTCTATGATTTTTGTAATTCTTCCCTTTATTTTAATTGTACCTATTAGTAATTTATTAGTTGGTTAATTATTATTTACGTTATACCTATTAATAATTGTTTTATTTGTCATACCTTTTAACAGTTGTACTTATGAGCCACTAATAATTTATTTTAATAACTAGTTGGTTAATCATTGGAATAACTTTATCGATGATCTAGAAAATGTTTGCTTATATTTGTGATACACTTTATCACTTCCCAATTTTAAATGAATTATTTTATATAAGGGCATTTTGTCTATTATTTGATAATTGAACTTTAGAATGATTTCCTTAATGAACTGGATTTTTTAAATACATCTTAATTTCTATTCTATACTACTAGAATTCTCACCCGTGTGTTGCATAGGGAGTCTAAAAGTAATAATAATAAATGTCAGTGAAATTTATATAAAAATTTAATAAATTATTAATACAGCCAATTGAGTAATATATTAGTATTACGAGACAAAAGTTTTTATAATCACTCTGCCATATTTGGATTTATTTGCTAGTAACACCTTTTTGTACCAATTAATTCTATATAAATAAAAATTAATTGAAGTGATTCAGTAAAAGTAACATGTTTAACATAAATTGTTGAACAGCTATTACAGTGCAGTCGTAACAACATGTGGCCCATCACTCGAATAAATGATTCAACCCCAAATGCAATAAGGTCGTATTCAAAACAATAAACTAGAATTTTTGTTCCACCGGAAATTATCAAAAGATTCCATTCTAATTACACAATCAGTAAATTGGAGTACTATAATTAAAAAAAAAAATCAATTTGATTATTCAGTAACCATTTAAAAATTTCCTAAAAAATTATTAAAAATTGAAATTTAAAATTAAGATTATAGATTTTTAGAAATTTATTGGTTTACAGATGTGCTGTGCATGCGTTCTACTTTAGATATATTTATATATAACTTTAATGATGGTTTCTTCTTCTCTCTCTGTATAATTAAATATATGGCAATTCAACAAAGAGTAATTCAAATCACAAAGATTACTATGGACTTTTTTTGAAACAAAACCTATACTTTTAGTGCGTCAAAATTAAGTTCAAGTATGCGCCACCAACAACAACAATAGTCCAATCTAAGTGAAATTATCAATTACAAAATAATGTGTAATTAAGTATAGCAAGGTTTTGCATTAAGTGGCATCACTAAAATCACAACGCTCAATAAGAAAAACACTAACCTCAATCAAATTGTCAAAACTGAGATTGAATTTATGGTAAAAATTGCGGATAAGGTAAGTATTCCTTATAGATATGTCTGATTATGCCACAATTAGGTAGAAAAAATGGTATATATAGAAGGTGACATCAGAGCAACATTATCAGATATCTTAAGAAGTTAGATATGTTAAGAAGCCTGACAAAAGGCAGGAAAAAAATATACCCACCACCTTACTCATTTAACCCATATTCTATGTTCGGCATTCTATATATATACACATTAAAGAAGGATAGTCCCTATTATACATTTTTCCGCGCATTTCACTTGCTAAATCGGGATGTATCATCTTGGCCGTTGATTTTATCTCCTTATCTTGGCCATTTATTTCCATTTTACTCTTCAGTTTTATTTACATTTTTAATTTATTGCCAAATTATATATTCCCTTTTTTATCTTTTATTTCCCTTTTTTATATTTTTTATAGATATATTTGGTTTAGCTTCTTATTATCACTATATTTTCTAATTCTTAGTCTCAATCACCAAACCAGATTTCATTGTATCAAGAAATATCTCAATTTCTTCATCCACATTTTTGTTTCTTCCTCTAATAGAACTCATTTTGTCTATGAAATTTCTTAAATCTGTCTCACTCTACATTTATACTTTCGACTCCTTATCTTGAACAATTTTATTTTCAATTGATTTTCTTAATTTTTGGTTTCGATTTATCTCACAATGTCGGATTCCTTCCGAATTGTTCCAATGTTTGCCAATGTTCAAAAAATTGGACCTATCAACGAATCAAAAAAGCTACCAGTTCAAGATTATCAGACATATTTTAATTAAATAATTGAAAAGAAAATTAATTTTTTCCTAAAAAAATGTTGACAGATTTAGGAATGTTAAGAAAGAAATTGAAAATGTGACTTCGGGTATAGAAAGGGAATCCCACATTTGTTATTTAGTGAAAAAATTGAGGATGTATACCTAAATTTAATCTACTTGAAGAAGAGTTATGCATAATAAGACCTTAGCTTATAGGCTTTAAATTTGCAAAAAGTTCAAAATTTTTAATTGATTATTATTGAAAAAATTTTATTGTGAACGGTAAACCTTATCCCTCTTTATTTCACGTCGTCAAAGAATTTTTTCTTTTTGATTGATTCCAGATTTCACATATGTTCAGCTAAGCGAACCTGGTATCAAACCTAAAAAACTAACAGCTCAAGATTATTAGACCGGTTTTAATTAAATAATTAAAATAAATTAACTTTTACCTATAATAATGTGGGAAAAAATTCAATTTTATAATTTTTTAATCTTTACCATTTTAAAAAAAAAAGGTTGTAATTTTGTTCTTTTTTTAAGTACCATTGATAATATGACCTCACGCATGAAAATGGAATCCGACGTTGGTTATTTTGTAAAAAGAATTAAGGATGTATACTTATATTAAGTTACTTAGAGAAGAGTTATGCATAATAGGAAAATTTTCAAGTGCTTCCCCTAAGTTTTGTTAAAAATTTCTCACCCCAAGTGGCGTGCATGGATATACACTATGTGTATTTAAAACATAAACTATGTGTATTTTAAATCCATATGGCATGCATCCAGGCATATCACATAGGAGGGAAGTTTTTTAACAAAATTTTCGGGAACTACTTAAAAGGGACTCGTGCATAATATGCTTTAGCTATGGGCATTGAATTTCTGAAAAGTTACAAAATTTTAATGGATAATTACTAAAAAAATTTTATTGTGAACCAGTAAATTGTATCTATCGTTATCTCAAGCCGTTAGATTGTTTTCTAAATTGATTTCATTAATTACAAATGTCTAGAAAACCAAAACGGTCATCGAACAAGAAAAGCTAATGGCTCAAGATTATCGGACTGGTTTTTATAAAATAATTGAAATAAATTAATTTTTACCTAAATTAGTGTAGAAAAACATTCAATTTTTAGGTCTTTATTGTTTGAAAAAAGATTGAAATTTTATTCATTTTTTAAGAGCCATTGAAAATGTAACTTTGGACATAGAAAGGGAATCCCACATTAGTTATTTAGTGAAAAAAATTGACGTTGTATTCTTATATTAAGTTATATAGCGAAAAGCTATGCATATGGCTTTCGCTGATGGTCCTTAAGTTTCCAAAGTTGGAAATTTTAATGTATCATTACTGAAAAAATTTTATTGTGATCCAGAGAATCTTATCCATCTTTATCCCATATCGTTGGATTGTTTCCCAGATTGATTTCAGTATTGGCAATTTTTTTTAATGTTTTCCTTAGGTTTTTTTTATAGATTTTTTTATATTCATTAATGAAAGATATCGTAGTACATACAGCACCTATATTGTTTATCTTTACACATACATAAACGATTAAATATTGTAGTTCAATGGTCATTGAAAATGTGACTTTGAGCATAGAAAGTGAATCTCACATTTGTTATTTAATGAAAAGAATTGAGGTTGTATGCTTATATTAAGATATTGGGATAAGAGTTATGCATAATATGACCATAGAGTATGGGCCTCGAACTTTCAAAAGGTTCAAAAGTTTAATGAATCATTATTGAAAAAAAATTATTGCAAATCGATGAACCATATTTGTTTTTATCTCATACCATTGAATTGTTTTTAGATTGATTTCAATATGCGCAAATGTTTAGAAACCGGGCCGGTCATGGAACTAGAAAAGCTAACGGCTCAAGGTTATCGGATCAAATTTAATTAAATAATTCTAATAAATTAATTTTTACCTAAAATAATGTGGAAAAAGACCATTCGATTTTATAAAATGGGAATCCCACATTGGTTGAAAAGAATAGAACCCTACATTGGCTATTTAGTGAGAAGAATTGGGGATGTATGCATATATTAAACTTATTTGGATAATGGTAATGTATAATAGAGCCTTCTATCCAGCTCTAGAGCCTTCTATCAAGCTCCTTTATTGTTTTATTTGTTTATTGCTATCAGGGCCGGACCTGATAGCATGCCAAACATGCTGGTGCTTAAGGCCAAGAAATCTAGAGCGCCCATTTTGATGGATTAATTAGGAAAATCCTATTACAAGCATGATTGTAAAAAATTAGGAGTGGAATACACCTTTTAGAAATCTTATTTACCCAACCCTATCACGCACGACCCTCTATGTTCGTTCTGCTCTTTGATCTCTTCCTTTCTTTGATCTTTCTCTCTCTTCATTGCCAACATCATCACTGTCGCCTCAGCCGCTGCCGCCGCCATTATACACCAAAAAAAACCAATTTAAATTATCTACTGATATTTATTGCCGAACTGGCCAACTCGCGCTCAAGCAATGGTGAAATGACTGACTTCTTCAAATTTATGGATAGGAGAATATAATATTAATCAATTAATGTACTTTTGAAAAATCATCCAAGTTTTCCAAAAAAGGGAAAGAAAAAGAATAGGAAGAAGAAAATCGAGTCGACAACTCGACATCTACTGTTTATAGGAGACAATTACATAAACTGATTTATTTCGTCATTATCAATACTTGAGGCAATGGTGCCTTCCAGCAGATGCTTCACCCCACCACTGTCACTACTGCGAGTCGATTTTTTGCATTCATCGATCTGAATTTTCATTTGTATTTATGTGTCGATTTCAGTTTTGATTTGTCTTTTAGTATTGATTTTTAGTTTTCATGTTGAATTTTAGGGGTTTAAATCACATCCAATATTCGAATTTTGCATTCATCATATCTTAGTCTGAGTATGTGTTTTTTGTGTTGATTTAAAGTTTTAATTTGTTTACTAGTGTTAATTTTAGCTTTTTTTGTTAAACTTTCAGCAAGTTGTGGTTGTTGTATTATTGTGATACAGTTGTTTTGGCGAACTGTGATTGTTGTGACTTGATGTTCCAGCGAATTATTATGTTATTGCAATTCTGTTGTTCCAGTAAGTTGTTGTGTTGTTGTAATTTGATTGTTTTGATGAGTTGTGTTGTTGTGACTCAGTGTTTTGGTGATTTATTTGTGTTATTGTAACTAGGTGTTTTGACAAGTTGTTTTTGTTGTGACTCGATGTTTTGACGAGTCGTTTTGTTGTGACTCAGTGTTTTAGCGGGTTTTTTTATTGTCACTCAGTATTTTGGTGAGTTGCTTTAATGTGACTGGTTGTTTTAACGAATTGTGATTGTTGTATTGTAAAAACACTTGAAATACCTGATTTTTCAAAAAAGGCCGTCATGTACCTTAATTTTAAAAAGTGTATAAAAAACCTTTGTAACTTTCAAGTTACCCATTTTCTGATTTTCATGCTTTCTTTTCCCTTCCCCCCTTTCCTTAACCTATTTTGGAGCTCACTTTTACCTTAAATATTGGGCCCTAAAACTCTAGATCTATTTATGGACTTGTATTGCTTTTGACATTCAAGTTGAATGATTTGCTTGAAATTGCCTTATCTCATTGGGATAAATTTAGAAATACAAAGGTTGTTTACACACTTTTTAAAGTTAAGGTACATGAGAGATTTTTTTTTTTTTTTTTTAAATCAGGTGTTTCAAGTGTTTTTAATTGTGATATCACAATATTATAGCACAATAACAATTTGCCAAAGCACCGAGTCACAACGAAACAACTTGCCAAATCATTGAGTCACAACAAAATAACTTGTCAAAACAGCGAGTTAAAAAACAAGCACAACTACAGAACACTGTGTCAAATTAAACACAACTTCAAAACACCGAGTCACAATAAAAATAACTAGCCATAACACTTAGTAAAATCAAACACAACTCTAAAACACCGAGTCACAATAAAAACAACTCTTTATAACACCGAGTCACATAAAAAACAACTTGTCAAAGCACCGGGTCACAACAAAAACAACTTATCAAAACATCGAGTCACAACAAACGCAACTTGCTAAAACACCGAGTCATATCAAAATAACTCGTCAAAACATTAAGTTACAACAAAAAGACTGAGCCAAAATCAAACACAACTCTAAAACACCGAGTCACAATAAAAGCAACTCGCCAAAATACATATTCACAACAAAAACAGCTCCAAAACACCAAGTCACCACCAAAAAAAAAAACTCGCTAAAATATCGAGTCACAATAAAAACAACTCACCGAAACACCCACTGTAAATTGGAAAATCGCAATATTCTTAACACATTGAAGTTCATATGTATATCGTATAATGAAGAAAAACAGAGACAACTCGCTGGAAAACACTCTGTAAGTTGCAAAATTAATTGGAAAATCACAATATTCTTAACACAGTGAAGTTCATATGTATATCATATAATGAAGAAAAATAGAGATTTATACAAAAGGTAAGAGCCTTGAGCAAAATGAATTGTGCCCAAATAGAGAGAGACAGAGAGAGAAGAAGCAGGCGGCAGTTGTCAATGGTAACCTTCTCTTTGTTTTTCTTCTATACGGCTTCGTTGCTTTCTTTCACCTTCTCCCGCCTTTTCTGTTGGTAATTCTACTAGGTATTCCATCAAATCTTGAAGTTTAAGAATCCAAGTTTTCGCTTCCTCATTCGGTGGGCAATTAAGTTTTGGTGATGGAAATTCTTGGTCTAAGGTGGCGACGATGGCGGTGGTTGAGAAGGCGATAAATGACGGTTGCTCTCCCCAAACTAGCTCGCCAGTGCTTGTCACATGAGAGACATCGGAAAGTACACGATCTGTTAGGCAAGTCGTAAAATCATATTCAGTTTCAGTGGATGATTTTGGTGTTTGACTGTAAAGTTCTTTATTGTTGCTGGAGAATATTTTAAGTCATTCAATGTCATCTATGATCACCGGGCCATGAGCATCGATTGCAAACGTTGGATGCTGATTTATGCTGAAATTCATTACCCACGTGCCACCCCTAATAGACGGTGATAAAGAAGACAAAGTACACGAGGAGTTTTTTAGTGCTGGGGTCAACACCTAAATTTTCAAAAAATTAACGGTTGGTCTGGAGCTTTTAAAATGAGTAGTGTAAATACATGATTTTCCTAATTAAACCTATCTTTTTTATATGCCTAAATCTTCATTTCTTTATATTTAACTTAAGGACTACTCCTTAGGACTAGGAAAAAAAATTATTTTCTGGGAGAGATAATTGTCTGATTCTATTCTTACCTCGTAAGTAATTATTATAATATGTTGTTTAGTAGTATTTAAAAAAAAATAAAATAAAATTATTGATCGTTGTAGAGCCCCGCCTTTTAGACTTCACTTACGGCCAGTTTACTACAGGTGCGGCCCTGTTTGCTGCCAGGTTCCATACCAAATTGCCCATATATATCGTTCGAGCTTTGTTTGTTGGCATGTCACCATAACTCCTCGGGTAGGACTTTCCCTATATTTGATTCTTTACTTGTTCGGCCGTATGTTTTTTGTATTACCTATTGCAATATTGCCACACTCTATAATTGTGTTTTTTATTTACTACCGTGTGTATTTATGATCATTCTTATGCCTTTTTTTTTTAATTTAAATAATTGTATTACATTCAATGTACATTAATTATGACCTTCAAAAAAAACAATGTACATTAATTATGATTAATAGTATTAACATTCACTTCATAAATAGATATCTAACAGAATAAAATATTGGTTAAATAGCTATTTATGTGATTCATGAACAGCATATGGAAATAATTGAGTAGTCCATATGACTTGAAAACATTATGTCAAGAAATGTTACAAATTTTACATTTTTTATATAATTCGTACATAATTTATCATATGCATTTGGCTATATTTTTTCCCCTACTTAGTATATTTAAATTATCTAATCTAACTGTTCTATAATAAGTCATTTAGTTTTTATTGTTCTGGATATAGTGCTTCTCTATTCTAGGTGTCATATATTTCATCTTTTTGAAATAGAATATTTTATTGTTGATAAGTATTACTAACTTTGTAATATATGATTAATTAACTAATTATTTATTAAATTTATTTGGTTATATTATTCTTTTGCAGTGAATACACTTAAATTATCTAATTTTATTATTCCATATCCTCTGCCTTTTATTTTATTTTGTTCGGGTGTAGTGATTTTTTATTTTGTGTAACTTTTTAAGTAATATTTACATTGACATGTTCATCTCAATTTCTATGCTTCACCATAGTTTACTGTGTAATTCTAAGAAGAAATTTGACTAAGAGTTCATTGATATCTAGTGATCGTGGAAGACAACTTAATGAAAATGAAGGCTATTTCTTTCTTTTCATTTTTCCCCAGCTATATATGCTATAATTATATTTGGTAATTATATATGTTCTTAGTTGTTATATGTACCAATATTTTTATTATAACAAATCCTTTTTCCTTGTCAAATAAGAGGTCACGTAGAGTTATACCTGAAGGCTCAACCAATGTGATTTCATCATATATTTTATTTAATCATCCAATTGGATAATGTTTCGGGGACCCCGTTTAGTGACGTGATGAATGATACTTTTTAATTTGGTTATGTACATTCATTTTATATACTATTGTGCAATAATTAATTATGTTTTTTAGTTCATATGAATTTGAAAGCAGTGACTGGTTGAAGCCATATTTCCCTCGATTGTAATATCGGTACTGCAGGGCTTAACATTAGAATGCTTGAGCCGAACACAGAGAATAAAAATAATGCTTTTCCAATTCACCTATCGATCGACTATACTCCATATATGGTTTCTTCCCAATCATTCCGTCCTAATTCTACCCATATAGCTGGCCCCAGTAATGCTGTTCATTTAGAAAAATAGATATCATATTAACCGTCTTTGTAAGTATTTATTAAATTTATATTAACATATTTGCATGTATTTTAATTTCGTTTGCTTACTCTATATTTATATGTTTTTATTGGTTCTCGGACTCATTAGCAGTCTAATTATATGATTATTTAATTTAATTTATTTTACTTTGATATAATAAATATTTTTTTTCTAGAGAGATATTGTGAATAGGATGCCATTGCTATCAAATGTGATTCATTGTGTATTTTGCGATAATAAATATTCTTGTTTTTAAGGCAAATTGCAAATAGGATGCTAATCTTTTATTTCGATTTTTGTAGTCAACCGCTTTAATTTATTATTTTTATAATATTTTTTAATTTCAAGACAAATAATAAATAGTATGCTATTTGTTTTCTTCGATTTGTTTTGCTTTCCTATTTAATTTATTACAATTTGATAATATATATTTTATGCTCTTCCGATCTTAAAATGTAAAATGGAATGCTATTTTTTATTTCAGTTGATTTTGATGCAAAGGGCTTGGACGAGCACAATTTTAGTGATGGAGATACTCATGATTCTGATGATGAAGACATTAAGTGTGGTGATGTACCAAAGACGGTATGTTCATTGCTTCTGACATTATTGTAGTAATGTGAATTAATATTACATTCAATTGTTCATTAATATAGCTTAATTCAGTTGACCCTTATTTCTTAATTTGGTGTACTATGATATCGGCAATCCGACATATCAATGTGAACATTGTCATGGTATTTTTTAGTACACCGATCGTACCTTAAAGCAGTATAATTCTAGGAACCCCAAATTTAGTTTGTGTTGCATGAATGAAAAGGTGTTCTCTCATGAACTGAAGATCCGCTTGCTCTGCTTAATGATCTGTTGGACAGAAGTAGGAATTTCGTTGAAAATGCTTGCTCCTATAATAGCATGTTTTCCATTACTTCTATAGGAAGAAAAATTGATAAGAGTCTGAATACTAGGACAGTGGGGCTGCACGGCCTATCTTTAGACTGAACGGAACATCATAAAATTGGATGTTTGCTGCCACCTCAAGGTGAAATGCCGAAGTTTAAGCAAATGTATCTTACAGATCCACAAAATGAGGTTTCGAGTAGAATTCGGGCTCTTAGATGAGCAGAAAAGAATTAGCTTGCATAATTATAGTTTGTCTATTATAGTGTATTTCTCACCCTGTCATA
>CAVNYN010288199.1:0-11898 GCA_963692815.1 Nyctanthes arbor-tristis | reverse complement strand
AAAAAAAAAAAAAAAAAAAAAAAGTTCTTACATCCAGCCTGTAAACAATGCAATTCTAACTGATTTGGTAAGCAGTATTAAGAAAAATTTTCAAAAACCTCCCATTATTTGTGACTTGTATAGATGTATACCACATATATGTTATACACACCATGTGTGTTTTGAACACTAAGCATATAAACAATGCAATTCTAACTTACTCAATAAGCTGAATAAGTATCGGACTTCACTTCCTAAAGTGGAAAATTTTTCCGAAACATCTGGAAAGTTTTGTAACAAAACCTCTCATCACATGTAGCGTGCATCTATACACGCCACATAATCAAATCGTTCCAATGGAGTAACAACCCTTCCAGGGAGAAGTGGTTATGAAGTATGGTGCAATGAATTGCTAGATTCATAGAAACCTCAACGCAACTATCCTATACGTTTCAGAAACATTATTCTAAAAACTTTACAAATAGCCAAGTATTCTGACATCTAAAAGGATCTTTCATGAGGCAGCAGAAGCAATATACACAATGTGTTCCCATTTTCCAATGTAGTCAATAATTTACAAAGTTTCCACAACTTGTACAGAAACTGTTTCTATAGTCAAACTGTACCTAAAGGCAGCGCCGGTTGAGAATGGAGAGATTAGTAAAGCAAATCAGGAGCCATTTTGGACGAGTTTTGGGTGAGTTGCAGTATAAATAGAACAATTTACATCTGCTTTTAGATGACAAAGAAGATGCTGTATGTCTGGACGGAAGTTTTCTGCTGCTCGTCCGATAAGAGCCAAAACTTCTGCTCTAGGTTTGCTGTTTGGCTGCACTGGCCCTCCTTGCCCTTCATAATGAACAACATGATAGCTGACGAAAGAAAGAATGAAAGAGAGTGACTCAATGATATCAGAATTAGCTGTAGTGCATAGGGGAGAGAAAACGAGTGTTTAAAACCAGAGTGTAATCCGAGGAGAATAATAATCTTACAGGAAATCTATGATATCTGATATCTCTGTTGCTTCAACAGGAGCAGTTGGCTGTGAATTTCTCCCAAAAACATCACCCATGACACTTAGAAGCAGTGATAGCATCTGACATTATTAATATGCAAATGGTTACAGCATATAGATGAAAACAAAACTATCCGTATAAAATTGGATGGCGAAAAACATTGTAAAACGATGGTAATGGTGCAGCCGTGCTTAAACAACATATTATTACGCCGAAATAGCGATTACACTATGTAACATCCTTGAGAAACAAGGCTACTATAACTAAACAGATCCACCTGTTCCTCCCACGAGATTGAAATGACAACTAAATGATAAGATTTACACTTCAGAAAACTTGGTAAACATCTTTACAAACCTTAGTGAAGAGGGTGTGAGCATTGGCCAATCTCGGAAGCAGTGGACCCATAATCCGGAAAGCTATTCTCAAGACAGCTATTGATGTCACTGGTCTGAGATGCTCAATAATGACATGTGCGCCATCTAGCCACTCCAGCGGAAGGTTGGAGAAGAAAGCATGTAGCAAAGCCACCACGTTACCTAAATTTATCAGTTCAAGACCAGAAACTATGGTTACGAAAATAATTTAATTCACTGTAGTTGTTTGACAAAAACATCTCCCAACATGGTAGAATAAACAACTGTTGGTTACTGAGATCTTCTTTAGCCACTTCTGCTAATTTACTCACATAGCCAATTCAAATGGAGTGTGCATTATCAAAAAAGATCATCAATAAAGCATCATGTTCCGCCAGATTGAGACTAAGCAAAAAATTTTTGACCGCATAATATATGGCAAATATAGTCTATAGATATTCAACGCAGACCAGGATCCTTTACCAGAGTGTAAGACATATATGATATTTGTAGGAACAATCTTAAAATTTAATTGGTGATATAGATAACTTTGACAGTTAAAGCAGATATTGCTTCAGAGCAGCAGCTAACCCAATACCAACTGGCATAACTAGAAATATGAAGTGATTAGAAAAGAAGAGAAAAAGAGAAAAAAGGGGGGGAGGGGGCACAGTGAAATCCAAGAAACTCCAATTTTCGTAGCTTCAGGTGAGGGGAGAATCAATCATAATTTGTTCATAATGGACCAAAATTCAATGCATGCCACAATCCTTCACCGCAGTGTAAGAGTTGCATATGATAGTTGTAGGAACAATCTAAATGTTTAACTAAAGACAGGTAATTTTGGCATTTAAATGCAGATATTGCTTTAGAGTGGCAGCTAAAACAATATCAAGAAGCATAACTAGAAATAAAATGTGGGTTTTTTTGTGGGGTGGGTACAGCTAAATTCTAGGAAGGCGTACCAATGGCTGTAGAGGTATTGTCCTGGGCAGCCCATGTTGGATCTAACAGAGCATAGCTTACAGCTGATTCAAGTTCGCTCACTGACCTATTACCATCAGCCAGCCACCAGCTCTCTTTTATTACACGGGCCGCTTCAATGTACAGTTGAATGCGGAACTCTTGAGGAAGCTGAGCAAGAAGAAGACCACAGGCTTGGATCAACAAGCATGACAACTGTTGACATGTATATCCACTTCGCCAAACAAAGTTGGACGTGTTTATCCCTGAAGCTGGAGAAGTATTCCTGGTTGCACCCAATGAATCCGTGCTTCCTCCAGAAGGAGAAGTTGGCAAAACAGAACCTTGCCCCGCACCACTAGAAGCCCCATGTAACCCGTTGCTAGATTGAACCAAAGTCGGTTGTATGTGAACAACAATTTGAACAAGTGAAGATACAATATGGGATGTTGTTACAGGAAGAGAGAGGATTTCTATGACAGCCGTCTCCAGAATCAGCTGGGTATACGTGCCAGGATCTTGGATTTGATAAAATGGTTTCTGACCTTCATGGATACTCGCTGAGCCAGACTGTGATGTTGCCTGTGTCTTGCTATGTTGGGCTCGGATAGAACAGACATCTCCTGTTGCTCCCAATTTCGAGCAGCTATTTAGAGGAGGAATTACGTGATTCACTATGCCAAGTAAAAGATTAGCAAAGTAGTCCAGCGGAGGGCCACTGGCAGCATCAGATGAGTTGACATGCTGAGGGAAGGAATCAGAAAACGGGATCTGAACCAATCATGCAAGTTAATAGTTAAAAATATATCAGAGAAGAACAAAGTAATTTGCAGTAAAAGCCATCAGCACCTTGCTCACATCTAAAACAGTCAATATCCGAAGGATAAGTTTCCCGGGGAGATGACCATAGAAATAGGCAAGTATATCACGAACAAATGTGAAATTCAAAGGATAGTAATGAAGGAATGTCGAATAAACTTGAAGAACTCGGTCAGCTGCATCCATAGCATCATTCTCGATAAGTCGATAGATGATTAAGGGAATGACTGGGAGCAGATGTGCAGCAATATCATCGAAAAATGTTGGGTACCTGAAAGCAACAAGCATATATCAAGAAAAGAAACATTAAAGTTATGACAAGAAAAGGTAGCACAAAATGTTACATAATGTGGTTAAGAGAATATTAACCTATATACATCTACATACATGCATATATATATATATATATATATATATGCAAACTATAATAAACAAATGTCAGCGGGGAAAAAAGAAAAGGAAAATTCCACCAATCACGTTTATCCCCAACATTTTTCTGTTTTTACTTGTTTTATTCCGGAGCTAGTTCTTTAGCTTTTTAGCTTGGAGGGAAGTTTTCTTTTAAATGTGTAGTGAAAGTGGAGAAAGATTATAGGAAAACGTGTGAAAAATAATTATTAATAGAGAATACATGGTTGGTGTAAGTTTGACTTTCTGAAAAAAATTGTAGTGGGAAGACTAGCTCTAGAGAACAAGCCTTAATTTCCAAAAATACTACATAACATGCAACATTCAAACTTAAAAAAAAAATTTAACATACTTCGTTAAGTAAATTAATGAAGTTTAACAAAATACATTACACGGATTATAAAACAAATCATTGTAAGTTACGATAAATATTAATTAAAATTTTGAAAAAAAAAAAAAAGAAAGAAAGAAACCATGTTTTTTAGGACCAACTATTTCTGGAATAAGAAAAGGTTAAAAGAGTAAGTATGGATATAGTTTCAAATTTTAAGTTATTAGTGAAACTTCCCCAAAAATGAATAGGATGCAGTGATGATAATAATTGTTAAGCTTTCAAATCATTAGTTTTTCCATGATTCAGTCCATCACATATCAAATGAAAGCGGGGAACCATATTTTGTTATGCCCATGCCATCCAAGTAGGCAGCCTCCAGCCAAAAAATGAACCATTTCAACACTCATGGGGAGCTCTCAATGCTCACTGCAGGTCATATTAACTTTTAATCAAACTAGTAGTAAGTACATGAGTTGCACATGTTATATAAAAGATGAATCATATATAGATGCATTTGATATAATTTTAAAATTTTGAATTTTTTAGAGTAAGTGATAAAAGATATAAAGAAAAGAACGATGATGGGTTGATAGCGAGTGAAGTCTATTGTAAAAGTAAACTCATATCAATCTAATGTTAGATGAGTCAGCAAATATCAAGTACGCCCAATAAGAAAACTAATATGAACCATGAGGTCACATTTCATTTTTTTTTTTTTAAAAAAAAATTATACTGCTTCTAGATTGGCCAACATCATGTACTTAAGGACCAAATTGAATAGGATTTAAAAATTTGTGAATGTTATTTAAGACTGATTTGAACAAATTCAAATAGATCGGGTTATGGTGTAGAAGTAGAAAGACGAAAGTTAAAATTTCACCTTTAATCTTCCAATAATTTTTATGAACAATATGTTTATTGTTAAATTTCATTAAAGTTCATGGTGAGACCTTTAATTTTGGACCCATATTTAACATTTTTTAGACATCAAGATAATGTCGTTTTACCAAAAAGAAGAGAAAAACAAGTTGAAAAGGTTAGAAAGTTGGAGGACTTTCTAGAAACAAGTCCATAAATGCCGCTCAAGGGTAATTAGGCCCCCCCCCCCCCAAAACCCACAAAAAAAAAAAAAAAACTAAAATAAAATGATAAGGTCAAATAGAGATATCAAAAGTTTTTCCTTGATCCACACTTTATCTAACATTAGTTGATTCAGACCTCAGTTTCATCGTTAAGCTTCAGGGAAAACTAGAAGAGCCCCTTCAAGGAGAGGAGACATGGTATTCATATTCCATTTGATTGTCAAAGGTGAATTTAGAAGCCAACCAACTATGCACTTCATCGTTCATTGGAAATTACGAAATTACAGTTTCTTCTATGGTACTCCATTTTGGTAGTTCCCATTGCAAGCCAGGGATTGACCCTGGGGGCTTGAGTGCTTTATCATTCAGCATAACACTTGCACCTCTTACTCAATACTGCAATAAGAGCAGTTCTATACCCTTAAACCATTCCAGTGGTAGAGAGAGATCAAACTGACAAGAAGACACCAAAATCCCCTAGGGTGCTCCTGCTTTTAGAAGCAGACCAAATCAAGAAATAATCTATTTTCTTGGTTCTAACAGTCACCTATTTTTAACGAACTTCATCTTGATAATTGCTAGAATCTTTGCCTGCTATTTGAGAAGAATATCATCACCTATTCTAAGAAACCAAAAGAAATCTCTGAAGTTAGATGGAAGGGAGTCAGGTGAAAGAAGAAACCATTTCAATTCTCAATTTTGATAGAATCGTATTTAAGCTAATAATAGCATTCAGCCATTCACATCACCAAAATAAATTTCAAGAGGAAACAGCATGAAGAGCATTCCAGGCCCCAGATACTGCCTAGTGGGCAAGGTCCGGAAATTTTTCTTGAAGGTGGGAATCAATATTTATAGAATAAATATAAATATATCATAGGAATTTTTTAATGCTGTTAATGCAAGTAGATATATTACATGTGTAACTGCACGCAAACCTGAATACTCCCTCGGTCCCAATTATATAGGCTTATTTGCTTTTTCACAAAGATTAAGAATGTCATTGGAGAAGTAAATTTGGTAAACCGTGTTCCTAATTTGCCCTTATTCAATGTCTAATATTTCAATTAATAGTTACCACAGAATAAGGGTATGTTAATAATGTAAAATAAACTGTTCAATATGGAAACAAGACTATACAATTGGGATGGCCCAGCCTATATAAATGGGAGAGAGAAGAGTATCATTTTCTAGGATAGTAACTATCAACTAATGTAAAACTAAAGAAAAGAAAGAACGTCAACCAATGTAGTTATGCATGATACCTGACTTCCAAATATGAAGTTATCAAGGCAACCAGCCATAATTTGTGCAGCTCAACATATTAACTCACTTTTTTTATCTTCTGATAGAATGTATAATGTATAAATTCTTAGCATCTGAAACCGGTGATATTGCATTCTGCAAATGAGTGGTAATGTCTAGGAGTCAAGAGATCACCTTTCCTTCCAAGACAAATGATTTCCAAGGGCTTTCTGCAATTCAACACGTTTAAAAGTTCCAGCAAAAAGCCAGTGCTCAGGAGGGCCACGATTCATGAGATACAATTTCACTCTTTGTTGAAGCTCTTTACTATCAAGTAGGTTTATCTGTTTGGACAATGAAGCAAACGAAAAGTGAAGGTGAGTCTACAAAAAGGGCCAGCTTAGCATTTTGTATGAACATTAATCCAAGTCAACTGAAGAAAATATTTTATCTACGCCACAATGGAATGATATAATTCAAAGGCAATATTGAAGCATGGTTTTTGAAAAACCAAATTCTGGCCTGCCTTAAGGCTTGCCTTTTTGTCATTATAGTATCTAGTATGGGCAGTAATCGAACAGCAGAAAATATTTTATCTAATTCATAAGGGAAAAAATATCAATTCAAAGACAATATGAATGGAAGTGATGTAAAATTTCAATGTTTTGCATCATGTGGCAGATATGCTAATATAGGAAAAATTCCCTACGAATATGATAGTGGATGATGACATATTAACATTGTCTACTCTGCATATAGGAAGGCAAATTTGCTCTATGACAATACTTTTAACCAACAAATAAATAGGGAGCACCTACCTGAACCTAAGATTAACTTCTGACCTATCAGGCTCAAGATATTTGTAAGGCCACTTCAATTACAGAAGCCATAAGCATGTGCTCTAATTTCACTTGAATATCAAATAGTGTTGTCTAGTATTATTAAATTAGGTATGTTGAATAAATAAATGATAAATAAAAATGAAAATTATTCTTTTCATAGACAAAACTGATCTAAATTAAGACGAAAAAAATAATAGACTTTTGAATTGTCAAGGACATTAACTACTTAATTTAATTTGAAAAGAAAAAGAAAAAGAAAATTGGATTAAATAGATGCTAAAGGAGTAAATTAAAGTAAATTAAGAATTTACAAATATATTTTCGACTCAATTTTTGTATGTGTGAGAGATTGGGTTATCGGTTGGAACTAAAGCTTTTACCTATTATACTTTTAGGACTTACAACGGACTCACTTAAAAGTTGGCTTTTATTAAACTTTAAGTTGAGACCTTCAATCTGACACGTATATTGCCTATTTTTAACTTAGTCGCATAATGTGCATTAGTTGAAAAACAAAAATGTTTTTTCTTTTTTAAAAAAAATAATTAATGGATTAAGGGCAAATGAGGAATTAATGAAAATATATAAGTGCAAAATGGAAGATCAAAAGATTTTCCCTCATCCACACTTTTATATATAGTGATGACATAAATTATAAGTGAAGAAAGATTTGAACCTAAAGTCATACACAAGAACCTCGAGGAACTTTAAAGAATAAATTAAACAAATGGTTTATAGTAGTTATAGAATCAACTATTCTAAATTTACATAAAAACTTTAAATAAAATTTTACACAATCCATGTGTGCCATTGGATTGTGATGTGATTTAGAAGTGAAGTGTGGGGAAGCACGATCTTGCCAAGTGTGATTGTGTAAAAAATTATGTAAAGATTTTTATGTAACCATAGCATGGTTCTTATAGATTAATCCTACCCTGCAATCAATTAACTACATGACAACTTACAACTAAAGCTCCAATGATCCGGTGTAAAGGGGAAGCCAAATCTGAATTGGCAGAAGCTTTATTCAATATTCAGCATGATTTTATTCACGGGCATATGTGATAATTGTCATATGCCACCGACACAATTAGCTAACCGATAAGAGACTTATGATGCATAAAAAAGAAAGTTAATTGCTTATTTTGTCAAATTATTCGAATCTAGGATTTATTTTATTATTCTTAATATTAGGAGGGATGCATAGTTAATTACATGATTACTTGTAGAAGTTACTTATTTTGGTTCTCTCGCAAATAAACAATCCCGTATTTCATATTCCCATGATTTAATTGATTTGACCAATTTCCTTGTATTTCATCCTTCACTTTAATCTGGAAACCATGTGCCCCTTGCAATTTAGCTTTTCATCGGGTTTCCTCTACAGCTGTAGTGAAGTATACATCTATCATAGCCAAGTGAGTTTGGTTGGGAAACAAGACGGTGGTTATGTGGAACACAGTAGTTTTGGCAGTAATGGCATTTTCGGGAAAGAGTAGAAGAAAATGTGAATCAAAAGAGCTACTGATGACCTCATAATTGGATAGGACAATACATTTAGCATTCTTTATAGGTTTCTCACTTTCTATGAAGCAATTCGTGAGTTGTCCTTTGTCCTTGATCATTGTAGAAGGGAAAAATATTTAGTATTCAACTCTCTTTACTCTTGGACAGATATGGTTTTCATCATAAAACTGTAATGTTTTCTATTAATGGAAATATAAAATTATATTGGTTACATATTATTTCATAACCAAGGGGACTACAAACTAGATATCTTATTATAGACTCATTAAACTTTCCTCTAGCAAGGTAGTACTCATTATTTTATCAACTTCCACAAGATACTCCATACCAAAAAAAGGAAACTTGTGCACCTAAATATAAGATAGTAGATGAAAGCACGCACTCAATTAAGCAATACTGCCACGGAATTGACAATTGAAACACCTTTTGTTATGACATAATGCATTTCAAATATACTTCGAAACAAAGAAAGTATATGATTGCATCATTTATTGCCAATGATCATACCCGGGTAAACAGAATACAAAATATGGCATTAAATAGTAAATGATAATACCAAACCTACCACAATTTGCAAAGCATGGGGATCATCATCACGGTCAATAAGTGCCAATAGTACAATATCCAAGGGAAGAAGCTCATGGGTCCAAACGAAGAAGGAAAGGTTTGTACATGCTTTTAGCATAAGATCCTGAAGAAATGGAAAATAAGTAACCTTTCACTGTCAATGAAAAAAAGTGCCACAGCAAAAGACAAAAGCTGCTATCAAGCAGAAATATAAAATCTAAAATTGGAAACAAGGTGAAAGGACATGTTATATACTGGCAAGGTGCGGCCACGCTGTAGTTCCAAGTTAAAATGATGCAGAAGTACATCCACCATTGTATATATATTAGCAGTCACTTCTTCTGGTGAAAATTCTCTTAAGACACGACTCTGATACCAAAACACAGTATGCATAAGATTGTGAGTAACTAACGACTGAGAGAGAGAGAGAGAGAGAGCTTCCGACTGATGATAAGCAAATTGAATTGCAAGAACATAAAAGTCCGTTAAAATTAACAAAAACAATTAAAATCTTACAAGCTGCAAACTGTTAATGCTTTCAGGATGCCCGTACATAAGTATCCAAGCACCAGCACAGAGATTTTGGCGGTGCTGTGGAAAACTGTGATTGATGTAAGTCATGAGATAAGCTGGTTCGGCTGACGATGATAGAAGCCGAGTACACTGGTTAATCACAGGTGCTTCTGACTGCCAAAAGGAACTGGAAATAAGTAGGTTGCATTAAGAAACAATGTCAAGCACCCTAGAACAATAGATTTAAGATTCTCCATTTTAAAAAGCCCCCTCTTTGTTTTAAAATAAAATATGAAAGGAGGAAGTCCTTAAAATTGGTCCTTAAACAATGTTAATCCGCTTAAAATTCTTGACCAAATTGAACCATAAGCCCAGGCAACTGCTACTAATATTCCAAACTGCTCAACCGGAGGAGGCAAGACAAACCTTTTCCTAAACCGATTTAGGATTTACCGTTCTTCGGAGGTCAGATTTGGAAAGTAACCGCCTTATGATCCTGGGGGAGATGAGGGTAAGGATGCAATCTTCTCAACATTGCCAATCGTCATCAATTAACACTAAACTTACTGTCTTCACGGAATGTAACCAGAAATTATCGGCAAAATTTGGAGACTAATAAGTCTCAACAAGAAATCCTCTTAAAATTCTTAAACAATGTTAATCCTCTTAAAATTCTTGACCAAACTGAACCATAAGCCCAGGCAACTGCTACTAATATTCCAAACTGCTCAACCGGAGGAGGCAAGACAAACCTTTTCCTAAACCGATTTAGGATTTACCGTTCTTCGGAGGTCAGATTTGGAAAGTAACCGCCTTATGATCCTGGGGGAGATGAGGGTAAGGATGCAATCTTCTCAACATTGCCAATCGTCATCAATTAACACTAAACTTACTGTCTTCATGGAATGTAACCAGAAATTATCGGCAAAATTTGGAGACTAATAAGTCTCAACAAGAAATCCTCTTAAAATTCTTAAACAATGTTAATCCTCTTAAAATTCTTGACCAAACTGAACCATAAGCCCAGGCAACTGCTACTAATATTCCAAACTGCTCAACCGGAGGAGGCAAGACAACCTTTTCCTAAACCGATTTAGGATTTGCCGTTCTTCGGAGGTCAGATTTGGAAAGTAACCGCCTCATGATCCTGGGGGAGATGAGGGTAAGGATGCAATCTTCTCAACATTGCCGATCGTCATCAATTAACACTAAATTCATGGAATGTAACCAGAAATTATCGGCAAAATTTGGAGACTAATAAGTCTCAACAAGAAATCGTAAATGTTGGAAGTGGCAAGAGACTTTTGGTGGTGAAACACCAATTTGAGTGACGAAAGATTGATCTCTCTCTCTCTCTCTCTCTCTATGCGCGCACGCGCCCGTGTGTTGGTTGTGTTTGTGGCCTTGGGGGGGGGGGGCGCTCATCAAGGCTTACAACTCCGCAACCACAAGATACTCTTGGATGCCCGCATGCCAGTCCTACCCAACTTCCTCTACAAATCAACAAATTCATGCATAGCTAGTGAGCGCCCAAGTCCTTAAAGAAGTAGACTTTGTGCTTGTTTGATTCTCATTATCCTTCCAAATTATAATTTTATCTAGCACTGATTTGACCACTATTCAACTACCACCACACATTTCGAATTTCAATTAAATCTCCACCGCGCTCATTTCAACTCACTATAATTTCACATTATAATTTGATCCTTATAACGAGAGTCAAACAAGCACCATCAATGATGATTAATGGTTAAACACAAGCATAATTGTAGGTGAGGGACCTAATTTTCCAATGGACATGAATGCATAATTTTGGCATCAAGAAATTCATAACCAATATATCTTGCAATATTGTGACACATACTTCAAGAAGATCATTTAGCTACACTCATAAATTTATTGTCATTCACGGTCGCTGGAAGTGATGTGAGGGATCAAAGAGACTTTTTCTCAGTGACAACACGTTCTTATCATTTTCATGCTTGTTATCTATTGGGTAAGGGAAAGGAAAACAAGGCTACTTCAAAGAAGCCACTTACATGTTGCCATGCTTGAATGGCCATACCCCTTTTATCCATTCTGCCAACCAGGATATCACGCAAAATAGGTGGGAAATGCCAAAGTGTCTTCTCAGACCATGCATGTTGAGTGGTAGCCAGTATCTGCTCCAGCATTGTTTGAAGGTATAGCAGGTGCTCCACCTCTGCAATGCCGCGAGTCTTGATAATGATGGCAAGTGTAGTTACT
>CAVNYN010288190.1:13011-25751 GCA_963692815.1 Nyctanthes arbor-tristis | reverse complement strand
TGTTGAGGAAGGTGAGAGAGACAACAAATGCTACTGAGATTTGGGAGAGGTTAGAAACCTTATAATTTACTAGGACTATGCCAAATAAATGTTATCTTCTAAAATAGTTTTTTGACTTCAAGTTTGATAATTCTTTGAATCTTGAGGAAAACATTGATAGATTTACAAAACTCACTCAAGATCTTGCAAATTGTGAGGAAGAAATTTCCAATGACCTGTAAGTAATAGCTCTTTTAAACTCTCTTGGTGAGAAGTACAAAAATTTGAAAATGCTTTAGAATATGGTAGGGAAAATGTGACAGTTGACAAAATAATTTCTTCCTTACGAAATAAAGAGTTAGAACTGAAAATTGAACAAAAAGATTTCGGAAAATTTGAGGCTTTTACCGTTGAAGGCAAACATTCTAAGAATAAAAAGAATTCTAACTCTACTGCTGCTTCTTTTTCTTCTTCCAAACAAAATAAAAGCTTTTCTGAAAAAGGAAAAGATAATTTCAAAGGTAAAGGGAAGAGTAAAAAGGGAAAGAAATATTATTACTATAAAAATCCTGGTTATTTTGTAAAAGAATGTTTTCAAAAGATTAATGATTTGAAAGAAATTCAGAAAAACCAAGGAAAAGTTACTGTTGTTCAAAATGATATCTAAGATAATGGTGGAGTTTATGCTGTCATTTTTGAAAACTCTAAAACTGAATGGATTTTGGATACTGGCTGTATTTTTCACATAAGTCCTGTGAGGGAATGATTTTTTAACCTAAATTTAGTTAATGGAGGTTGTATGCACTTAGCTAATGAGGATGATTGTAAGATTAAAGGCATAGGAACCATGACAATTAGGTTTGATAATAATAAAATCATTATTTTGGAGAAATTTAAATACGTTTCTGATCTTAGGAAAAATTTAATCTCTTTGAGTGAGTGGGATGAGCTTGGTTTTGATATAAGGATCAAAAATAGACATTCAGGTTATTGTTGATGATTCTTTTGAGCTTATTAATGTTCTTAATATGAATGTATTGTATACTATACATGCTGTTTTTATTATTCACTGTGCCTCTGTGACCCAAATTTTGAATAAAACACAAGTATGACATAATTGACTTTGACACATAAGTGAAAAATGCTTGCTGATTATGTCTGAAAATAATGTTTTTGGTATAGATAAAATTGAAAAATTGCCATTTTGCCAACATAGGCTACCATTCACTAAAGGTATACATAAAACTAGAGATAAAATGGAGGATATAGATGCTGATCTTTGGGGACCAGCCAATGTTCAAATAATTTCTGGTTTTAGGTATTACTTGCTTTTGGTAGGTGATTTTTTGAGGAAAAATAGGATAATTTTGTTAAAACTCAAATCTGAAACTTTTCAGAATTTCAGAAATTGGAAACTTCTTTGTGAAAACCAAACTAGTAAGAAAATTAAAGTTTTGAGAACCAATAATGGGCTGCAATTCTGTAATACTGAGTGTAACTAATTTTGCAAAGAAAATGGGATTTTGAGACATAGAACTATAACACATACTTCACAGCAAAATGGCATTACTGAGTCTATGAGTAGGACTTTATTGAATAAGACAAGATGTACGCTATTTGGAGTAGGAATGCCCAAAATTTGCTTAGGGTCACAAAATGCATTGCTGAGCGTATGAATAGGACTTTATTGAATAAGACAAGATTTATGTTGTTTGAGTGTGTAAAAACTATATGTTATCTTATTAATTGAAGTCCCTCCACTGCTATTGATAATAAAACTCCGGAATAAGGTTGGAATGATCATTTGTCTTATTTGAAAACATTTGGATGTGCAGCTGATGCATATCAAAAACATGGAAAACTGAAACCTAGGTCAATAAAATGTGTTTTTCTTGGTTATGAATAAGGGACCAAGATTACAGATCATGGGATTTTCAAAGTAAGGGTTTTAAAGTTATTATCAGTAGAGATATGGTGTTTAACGAGTCTGAAATGTCGTGCTTTAAAGTCAAATATGATTTTAAACAATTTGAAATTTCTGTCCAGAGGCATGGAATTACTTATTGGGATGATATCGAATCTGTTTCTGATGTTTCTAATGCACCTCTTGAGGTGGAGACACCTCAAGCTGGAGAAAATGTGAATACTATACTTAATATACCTGATAATGTGTTTGTTGATGAAAATTTGAGTGATTTACCTGCTGAGAATGTTGAAATTGAACATCACTTGCCTGATGAAAATCTTTTGAATGATTATTAACTAGCTAGGGATAGAACTAGAAGAAATAGGACTCCTTCAATTAGGATTTCAGATCCTGATTTTGTGTCCTTCTATACTTCTTCTTTATATGATGAATGTGAACCTTGTTCTTTTGATGAAATGCTGATTTCTAAAGATAAAAATAAGTGATTTGCTACAATCAAAGAAGAAATGGACTCTTTAAATAAGAATGAGACTTGGATTCTAGTTCTAAAACTAAAAGATCAAAAAGTGATTGATAGCAAATGGATTTTTAAAATTAAAAGGGGGAATTTCAAGAAGATAGAGTGAGATACAAAGCAAGATTAGTTGCAAAAGGCTTTTTTCAAAAGGAGGGTATCGACTACAATGAGATTTTTGCTCCTATTGTTAAGTACACTTCTATTAGAATCATTCTTGCTCTTGTAACTCATTTCAATTGAGAGTTTGGGCAACTTGATGTCAAAACTACGTTTTGTATTGTAATCTTGAGGAAAGCATTTATATGAAACAACCACAAGGTTTTGAAGTTAAAAGTAAACAAAATCATTTTTGTTTGCTTAAACGGTCTTTGTATATGCTTAAACAAGATCCTAGGCAGTGGTATAAGAAATTTGATACTTTTATGCATAAGCTTGGTTTCAAAAAGAGTAATTATGATCCTTGTTTGTTCTATAATGGTGATGGTGGTGAAAGATCCATATATTTGCTTTTATATATTAACGATATGTTGATTGCTAGCCATAATATGGCTGATATATCTTCTATAAAAGATAAGTTGAAACATGAGTTTGAAATGAAAGATCTAAGACTGGCTAAAAGAATTCTTGGCCTGAATATTGTTAGGGATAGATCTGATTGTACTGTATTTTAGAACCAATCTGCTTATATTGATAAACTTTTTGAAAAATTTGCCATCTGCGATGCAAAATCTGTTTCCTTGCCTTTATCTAATCACTTTACTTTGTCTTCGGATCATTGTCTTAGTTCTGAGGATGAATTAAAAAGAATGGAATCTGCTCCGTATGCTAATGCTGTAGGCTTTATCATGTATTTAATGGTCTGTACCAGACTTGATTTGGCATATGCAGTTAGTGTACTTAGCAGTTTTATGGCCAATCCAGCTGAACTTCATTGGACAGCAATGTCGTGTGCTCTTCCGTTCAAGTTCTTGAAGTGTACTGTGAATGTGGGTTTATTGTTCAGAAAGAAGTCAGGTGAGATCGTTCTTAAGGGCTTTGTAGATTCTGATTTTGCTGGGGGATATTGAAAAAAAAAATCTACATCTGCCTATTTCTTTACTTTATGTAACACGTATGTACTTTGGAAGACACAATTACAGAAAATTGTTGCTTTGTCTTCAACTGTGGCAGAATATATTGCTGCCACAGATGCTGTAAAAGAAGGTATACGGCTGAACGGATTGTTGAGTGAGTTAGGATTTATTGGCAGTGATAATGTTGTTTTTTTCTGATAATGAAAAGTGCGATACATCTTAGTAGAAATCCTATTTTTCACGATAGGACTAAGCAAGTGGATATTAAGTTTCATTTTATCAGAAATATTATTGAACAAGGCATTATTAAAATTGAAAAGATTCCTGCTCAATATAATCCTGCTGATATGGGAACTAAAGTTCTGACTTTTGCCAAATTTAAGGACTATTTACATATTTTTAATATTGTATCAGTCTAGCTTTTTTGTGTAGTTTTTTATTCTGCTGATTATCCTTTAAATTCTGCCATATTTTGTTACTTTGTGTTTCGTTAATTGCTTGGTGTTTATGTGATTATTTGGTTTATGTTATTTTTTGTTTTACTTACTAACTTTGTGTTTGTTTTGTGTAGGTGAATAAGGAAGCTGTGAAACTTGGATTTGCTTCAAGACTGCTATAACCACTGTTTTTAAAAATAAAATCAAGGTGGAGATTTGTAAGAGTTGCTTTTATTTAAAACAAAAATCAGCTTTTGTTAAATACGCTTCCAAATCACTGCTGCTTCTTTTTGGACTTTTCGATGAAACCAAGATTGATCACATCCATTGACTAGCCATAAAAAAGGACTGCCTTCATTCAGATTAGGGTATACTGTGGTCATACGCCTCTTCTTCATTTTCTCTCTACTGTATATTCCTTTTAGGGTTTTCCTTGTAATTTCTTTGTGAAAATCTCTCTGTGAGATATTAGGGTTCTTAGAAGGCATTTGTGTGGGGAGTTGTCTCTTGTATTTGGGTTGTAAAGATGTGGAAGAATTAGGGGTGCATTGATCATTTTGAACTCGGGTTCTTTGTGAACGTTTTGTAAACTGATTTGGTTATAGTGGAAACGAGGCCTTCCCACTCCGGTGGAGCTTCAATGGAGATTAGGCAGTGGTGCCAAATTCCGGGGCCTTTGGGCCGACCATATCGTGTGTTCGTTCTTTTGGCATTCCGTTTTTAGTTTTCTTGGGGTCGATTTTTCTTTAGGAAGAGCATTTGAAATTCAGGTGGAGAGTCAGTAATGGGAGAAGTATCATTGTGTGGACGGAGCCATGGCTCAAAGGAGGTACAAATTTTTGAGGGAGACAAGTGAAGACAATTTGTTGGTTAGTCCCGGGCTGTATGGAATGGGACGTCAAACTTGTTGATTGAAAGGGACGTTCAAGAAATCACTAAAATCCCCCCCCCTGTACGTTCTCCTGATCAAAGAGTGTCATTTCAGCAAAGCATGAACGGGAAATATTTAAGCCAAGTCTGGATACAACTGTCTACCAAGAAGACAGAGTCCTGAGGCTTAGTTCTATGTGGAGTTGAAGAAGAAAAGTGTTCATTCCCTTGTTCGATGCTTCTATACCAAAAAATGTTGGTGGGCAGCAAATATCAGTGTCAGTTTCTCTCGACTTTTTCTCAGTTATTGTCGTTCTGGGGTGGGCAACAAGGAGGAGCAGATGAGATAGTGCATAGAGTCTGTGCGATTGCTTCAAGTGTTTGGTGCCAGATGAATTAATTAATTCAAAGCTCTGGACTGGACAAGTGCAAGCTTCATGTGATGTCATATCATATACTCCTTTGGTGAGTGGAAAGAAGCCAGAAAGATGGATGTAGTGAGAGCTCCCACAAGTTTAAATTTAAATTAAAATTAATGGCAGAAACCAAACCACCCAACGGTTATGTCAAATATTGCAATATTGATGCTGCTAAGTGTTGGAATGATAAAGGTGAATTCACGAGCTGCATGCCATCTCGTGAAAGAAGCAGAAGCTATGGGATTAACATGTGCATTTCCATGGCTGAGACCAATCGGTATTCGTATTACGCACGTCATTACTGAGTCGGATGCAAAGATAGTAAAGGGAGATGAAGACTACATGACAGATTTTGGGTTACTTTACTCGTCAATGCATGGGTGTTAATTCTAGTAGTAGTAGTAGTAGTAGTAATAATAATAACAAAGATCGGCAAATTGGAATTGGCTCGTCGGCAAAGTAATGCAATTGCACATGAAATCCTTGTACTTTGAATTGAAATGATATAATCAAACACACTGATTGATAAAAGTTGATTCACCAAGAGTTTTTGATCCGGAGAGACACGCTTTTTATATCTCCATTACATTTTATGGACTCACATAAAAATTAAGGGGGGACAATAATAATAATAATAATAATAATAATAATAATAATCTGAACGCCGCACCGGTCCACGCTCCACCTTACCCAACCCAGTTCCGGACCGAAATGCCCAAATTGTTGGGCCGAAAGGGAAATCGGACAGTAAACCCCAATCCCCTTAATAAATCTTAAATAAATCATACGCCCGCCATATGTTCTCAGCATTTCATTACTCAATTTCTTCCTTCAATTATCGCACGCTGCTACCAAATCCACCAGAGCTACCAGCCTACGGCCGCCTCACCAGTGACCTCTCATTTTTCCAACTGTAATGAAATTTTCTCCCTCGATATTATTTGTCTTGTGTTCTTTCTTCATATATATTCTTGTCTATAGTTAATTGATATCTATACTTGCATATACTGTATATTTCAGGATATAAAACATGTCGCTTTTCTTGATTGTTGATTATTATACCGGCATCCTTTTATTTTAATTCATTTTCCGGAACAATCATCATCTTATACTATATATGAGCTTCTATCTCTTTATCTGGTGAGTTCTTTTGAGAATTTTGAGTTTCCAATTTCAGTGCTATTCGTAAAAGATGTCTCTATTGTGAAGGTGATATAAATTGCACTTTTATTTGATTTCTTATAATTCTTATAGTATGCAGTTTTAACAAGAATTGGTTGATTACTTTTTCTATCTAGTTGTCAAATAAGCACCTATCAATGTGGCTTTAAATGATAGGTTGAATCTATTGGGTCATTTGTTGATGCATGTAATTTCATTTATCATTTAATGCTGCATTGGTTGACATCTAGACTGGTTCTACATAGCTTAGTTCTATATAGAAGGATGTGTTTTTCAATAATTAGTGATATGGAACTAGTTAGTGGTTATACATAGCTCATAGGTCTGATTTAATATAAAATAAATATAAATTTTGGTCTTCTTAGGCATTCATGTTTATTTATTTATTTATTCTTTTTTGAAGAATGAAATTTTTAACTAGAATCAACCAACTCTATTGATTTATGGAACGAAAACCACAACCAGAACATTAGCTCGGTTCTGGTTTCTTAATAACCGAACGAGCATGCCTACTCAAAGGAATGCAATCAAAAACTATCCAGCTTATTCTCCACCTTTTATTTATCATTCCCTCTATGCCCACATCCTGTGTGTGGAAACCCTAGTTATCCGTTAAATGCCTCTGCATACAGTTATGGCGAGCACTACAGAACCTACAAATCTGAAAAAAGAAGGAGAAGAAGAGGATGATTCAAAGCCCAGTGTAGAAGATGAGGACACTGGAGCACAAGTTGCTCCCATCGTCAAACTACAGGAGGTCGCTGTGACTACTGGCGAAGAAAATGAAGATATTCTTCTGGAAGTGTAAGTAGTTTACTGCTTTCGCACTGATGCACATAGATTTGTATTTGCATACTATTCGAGATGTGTGCCCTAGAAATTATGGAGATAATAATTTTTTTTTTTAAAATAAGAAAGTGATTTTGATTGTGACTGCATGTAGAATCTTTATTTGTGCACTTCATATCATGTGTGCCCTAGAAAACGAAAAGAAAAATTTTAATTAAATTTGTGGGAACTTTTATTTCCAGATGCCATTTTGGTAGAAATTGATGATTTAGATGGTATGTAAGTGTGGCTTGCTCTGATTTCTTTTGTCCCTCCTTTTGGGCACAGTACAAGTTTTCATATATCATTACATAAGCACCTATTCAAAGTGCATGAGGGAGAAATGAAAATGAAATTATCATCCACTTGTGTAGGGTACTACTTATTCATTTTTGGCTGGCAATTTTGATGTGGCATAATATCGACACGGTATACAAGCTGTAGTCATGGCTCGTTTTAATGTGATTCATGCTGATCCCTTATTGTTTTTAATCTTTTCGTATTCTTGACACATATTACTTGTTTGTGTTAGTCTGTTTCAAACATATTAATGATGTTAAGCTCTTGAGATTGGTATTTATTATTTTAAATGTGGATGCAGGAAGGGAAAGATATATAGATTTGACAGGGAAACGAACCAATGGAAGGAGAGGGGTGTTGGGACGCTGAAGCTACTCAAGCACAGGGAGACTGGCAAAGTTAGGCTTGTCATGAGGCGGAATAAGACTCTCAAAATATGTGCTAACCATCTGGGTACGTTCACTTATATAAAATTCCACCTTTTTATTTTGCTAAATGTGTATCTGATGTTATGCAAATATCTTCATTGGAGTGTGTATTTTTCATCTATATGTAGGTATTTATTTGTGATATGGAATAATAGGTTTGACTCTGTTTTATTAAGAATGGGTTTTGGTTTGTAATTACAGTGCTACCTTCGATGACTGTGCAAGAGCATCAAGGGAATGACAAATCATGCGTGTGGCGTGCTGCAGATTTTGCGGATGGAGAACTGAAGGAGGAGACTTTTGCTATTCGTTTTGCCTCTGTGGAAAGTAAGTTTTATCTCGCTTTTATCATGTTTGACTGGTTCCTATTCTTCATAATCTAAAAGTGCCACGTGGATAATTTTGCAATCTTCAATTGGTTCTATGCTAAATCTTTTAGATATTTTGAGTTTAGACATGGTCTTTTTGCTTTCAGCATCATGTTAGAATTTTGTAGGGTTTTAAATTACAGTAGATCTCACCTTGATTCGTATTCATTGTGAAATGGTTATCTAACCTCTTGATTTTTTATTTTCTTTATCCTTGATTAGCTATAATCTTGTCAACTTTTCTCCAAGAAATGACTCTGATAATTAGAATTATGCAGTGGGTATATGTTCTGTTTCCATTTGTGAATAATTTCTCTTTCATGCTTATAGATGTTAGTTAAGCTTCTAGATTTGGATCTGACCCTGGACATCCTAGTAATGTTTTGTAATTTTTATGTTTCCATTTCAGATTGCAAATCGTTCAAAGATAAGATTGAAGAAATCACTGAATCTCTGGCAAAAACTACTGGGGATAGTGAAGAAGGCAATGCTGCTGCTAATCTTATTGAGAAGTTGAGTGTTGAGAGCAGAGATAAAGATGAAAAGCAAGAGTCTAAAGAGCCATCTCCAGCCTCTGAGGACAACTGAGCAGCAGGTTAAAACTGGCAGTGAGAAAGATCTGGTTCGCTTGACAGGGTTCCTACCTATTTAACTGGGTTGGAAGCCTTGCTTGTGTTGTCAGGTCAATAAGATGAGTACCAGATTACAAAATACGAAATGATTTTGGGTCGGATGGATGTCTACTGGTGTGGGCCGTGTTCCTAGTATGGGATACTTGATGGTCTGTGTTTTCCTTATATATGGTCTAAGAAGATGAAACTTTGTTTTTAGGGTGCATTACCCTACTTATATTGTAATAATCATGATGATAGGCGGGCTTTCTATTTTTAGTGATATATGTGTGTGTGTATATATATATATATATATATTTTTTGGCATGAGTATGATGCCTTTTTCATTTGCTCTTTGATAATCATCTACATTTCTGGAAATTGAATTTGATGGCGGGCGGAGAGTATCTTCATCTGACACATTTAATGATTAACTCCCAATTCCG
This sequence comes from Nyctanthes arbor-tristis, assembly GCA_963692815.1. Lineage (NCBI taxonomy): Eukaryota > Viridiplantae > Streptophyta > Magnoliopsida > Lamiales > Oleaceae > Nyctanthes > Nyctanthes arbor-tristis. Next base: position 16,366 of record CAVNYN010288190.1, on the reverse strand, counting down.
ACGTTTTCATAGAGGGTAACGGTATCCACGGATGCCCGGGACCCGACAAAACCTACTCAACCGACTTACAACGGGTCGGGTTGGGTTACTGTTCCTAGCAGGTCAGCTGTGGGTGAGAGGTTGACAATTTTAGTTTCACACAATTACACAATTCACTCTATCAACTCTCAATAACCCTAATCCCTCAAATTCAAATCCTCTACATATATCCACCTCCGCTGTCGCCGCTGCTCCTACCGCGTCTGGTCATCTTTCTGCCCTTGCCGGCTACCTCAAACAAATCTCCCACTAACACGAGTCAAAATTTCCCTTTCTTGAATATTTAGAACAAATACATCATACATGTAATTCCACAAAAGAAATTCCCAATCTCCCATACCCTTACCGATCTGAACCAAACGAACCTATAAGATAACTCCTTAACACTTGTCCACTGGTCCGTCGCCGCTAGGTCCATCACGAGACAGTCATGACTGCCGACAGCCCTTCATCGTTCTCTCTCCACTCCATTGCCAATCGGTCCACCACGACGCAGTCATGCCACTGCCATCAGCCCTTCATTGTTCTCCTTCCGCCGCCATCGCCGCTGGTTCCACCTTGATGCCGCCAGACAACAAACCGTTGAAGCCTCCCTTCATGTCTTCCACCCACATTTCTCGGCTTCTGTGTTGAACTTTTGCCCTAAATACATAGGGGAAAAAAATGAAAATGGGCCAACGGGTCCATTTTGTAGTTTAGGCCGGCCCAAACTGAAAACCGACTCAAGTCGAGTCAACTAGGTTTTTCAAACTGAGTCAGCTCAACTCAGTTCAAGTTTCCTCAACCCAACTCGCAGTCGGGTTGGGACCAAACCCACCCCGACCTGTCCAGTCCAATGCCCTAGCCTAGCGAAAATGGTTTTATTTGGGAGGTTTTTGCCGAGTGCCGATTATTACAGTAAAGTATTATTACTTCCATAAACGTTGTAAGACAAACTGAATGAAACCTCGTTTAGCGGTTAAAGTCTGAATTCAGTGTTTGGTACCTTGCTTATATATTGTCGTTATTTGCTAGGGGAGTTTTTATCAAAAAAATTTTCTCATTTTCATATAAGTCATTAAACATACCAAATTTTGAAACGACATTCTAAAAAGTTTTTTTGCAATTTCCTCATATAAATTTCAGGGAAAAGTGCTTTTTTCCCCTGCAAGTTCCTGTAAAAGAAGTTTATTTCAGTAAGATTACAACCCGTCACCACTCTCCACCTGTGAAAGTTAAATTTAAAGCGCCGAACAGCTGAGCTTTGAACAAAGTGTATTCATCATAATTCATATGTCTGACGGGAAACTGCCCCAAGAGAGAGCAAAATTCTACTTGCCGACCTGGGCAGCCAGGACAACATATACAGCATTACACTATCCATATTCTACATTTCCATCTCTCCCCAAAAGCTCAAGTTCCACAAATTCTATATGCACAAGAAAAAGGCAGATATTTCACACGGGAACGTTGAACAGGAGCTAGCAACCTATAACAAATACACAGGTGTACAGTGGGGGCTAGCAACATATAACAAATACACTGGTGTACGCCGCTGTACGACAAAGTTCCCATATACCAAACCCACTGGTTTTATTTCATGGTGACATCATGTCATCCATAGTTGTCATCATTCGCACATCTGTTTCCTCGGGTGTTCCATTTCACGCCCGGCTTCCATTGGAATCACCTAATGGACACATAATTTAAGTCATTCATACAGGGTATAGCTTCTAATAACATTAACTTCAACAAGTCTTACCAAATGTGGAATCAATTAATGGCCGACTTGGTGACGCACTCCTCATAAGATCTGCAGAATCTAATGAGATTCAAGAATAGCAGTGAATTGTTCCGTGATAAATATGGAAGCAAAAAATGGGTCAACCAGAGGTATAGCATATGTATATATATATATTTTTTATTTAAGGCATAGCATGGTATTCTCCAAAGCAAAAATTAAATCATCTTTTATATTTGAAAGTCAAGAAAAATGAAGCATTCTCAGTGGTCCCTAGGTTTCGTCTAAAAACTTACATGCCTATGTAAGTGGAGATTCAGAATCAGAAAAGTCCCTACCTGATGCCTGACGCAATGCTTTGACAGCATCGAAGTTCTTGTATGTGTAGCCCACAAAGCTTAAATCTTTGGGATTAAGATGTATCTGCATGGAGTAAGATTAAAGCCAGAGTTAAGATGCCCCAAACAACAATTGTAATTGAAATTGGGAGAACTAAACATTAAGGACAATTAAATTGAAGGGTTTTTCAACTTTTGGAGAAAGATTCCAAGGATTTCAGATTGATCACATTTTGCCAATTTAATATTATTGGCTGGAGGCAAAAGCAATACAATTTTAACAGCCTGTTCCCTTACTCAAATCTTTCACCCCCTTTCAACTTTGGAACCATGACGGAAGCGACTGAATCTAATTACCCTGGTTTCTGAATCACGATCCATATCAGACTTCATACATTTTCATAAAGTTCAGATTATTAATATTGCACACTATGAGGCTCTACAGTAGTAAAAGAATTATTAGTCAGGGCAAACCTTATAATCTTTTAAACTTCCTAAACTCTATATTCTCCTATACAAATTTTCATATCTAAATTGAATACTTTGATTTTGCGGGAAAAGAAAACTAATATCTTCCCAGAAAAATGAAGTTTCTAAGAAACAATAATAAAAATGCATGTGATGTAAGAGACCTTTCGGGAGAGTCCTGAACCAGATCTTGTTGGTGCTGGAGTATTCAACTGTTGACAAACCCAGAGAAATGGTTGGATCAATAAGATTATTCAAAAGACCACACAGAGAGAGAGAGCAGGACAGAGTCACAAGGATGGCATTCAACAAACATAAAATATACTAACATTAAACCTTAATTTCAAAGGACTGTACACATGACCATCTGATAACTAAGATGCAACAGTGCAAAGAATAGCTAGGTTTTTTATAACATTACGAAGTTTCTTCACATCATCTGGAGGAATAGCTTGCTATTAAGGGGTACCTGAAAAGGCTAGAGTCTAGGCATGCGTCTGGACATGACATCAGAGGAAGACTCAAAGAACACATAAAACTCATAGATAATGAGAGTTTTGACATTTGAGAGCCATACAATAATTAATAGAAGTTGACACCATAACTCCCACTCTTCATGGATCCAAGCTAATTGACCTGCCAAAGATCCCTTGTCTAAATGTGGGGGGGGGGGGGGGGGGGGGGGGGGGGGGGGGGGGGGGGGGGGGGGGGGGGGGGGGGGGGGGGGGGGGGGGGGGGGGGGGGGGGGGGGGGGGGGGGGGGGGGGGGGGGGGGGGGGGGGGGGGGGGGG
>CAVNYN010288190.1:0-12991 GCA_963692815.1 Nyctanthes arbor-tristis | reverse complement strand
CCACACAGAGAGAGAGAGCAGGACAGAGTCACAAGGATGGCATTCAACAAACATAAAATATACTAACATTAAACCTTAATTTCAAAGGACTGTACACATGACCATCTGATAACTAAGATGCAACAGTGCAAAGAATAGCTAGGTTTTTTATAACATTACGAAGTTTCTTCACATCATCTGGAGGAATAGCTTGCTATTAAGGGGTACCTGAAAAGGCTAGAGTCTAGGCATGCGTCTGGACATGACATCAGAGGAAGACTCAAAGAACACATAAAACTCATAGATAATGAGAGTTTTGACATTTGAGAGCCATACAATAATTAATAGAAGTTGACACCATAACTCCCACTCTTCATGGATCCAAGCTAATTGACCTGCCAAAGATCCCTTGTCTAAATGTGTCCCCCCCCCCCTCTATCTCTCTCCCCCCCTTCCTTCCAATCCCTTATCTAAGTAATGTCAATACCATTCTGTATTACAACACAAGATAATCCTTGAAAAGCTGTGGCATAGCATATAGAAATCTGAAGCTGAAGAATATTAGGCATGGTCCTAGGTGCTGCAAGTAGACATACTTCCAAATTCCAATACTATCAAAAGAGATAGTTACATGATGTGACAAAGCAGTAAAAATGTAAGACATACGTCATCGAACTTCATAAAGTTCTGTGTGTCCAGCTCCCCATTAACTTCTGGTTTAAAGGCTGCTTCCATTTCACATAGCTTACACCATTCAATATCCTTGAACCAAGGATGAGCCTGCAGACATTTGTTTGTAATGAGAAAGACAGAGAGACAGAGAGACAGAGAGAAATATTTAATTTCCGCAATCCATACCTTGATCTGCCCTGCTCCTCCAGTACCAACCCTATGTTCCACATCACAGAGTAAGCAACAGATTAGATCTTTTGCCTCAGGGCTCAATTTAGCATCTTCTGGAAATTTCAGGTGATTTCTCCAACGAACTATCTGGAATCATTTTCGCACCTTCGTTAGAGAACTGCAACATCGTTGCTACAGACATACACACAAAGCATCTATTTTCTAAACAAACAGAAAAGTTATGCACAAGGGAGGTAGGGAGGGGGGGGGGGAGAAGAGAGAGAGAGAGAGAGAGAGAGAGAGAGAATTGAAGTCCTTTTTCACTCTATATACTTGGAGTGTAGTCTGGAATAGACTTAACAAATTACTCTGGGAATAGAGTTCTCGATTCAAATGACTGCTAGATATCTCTTTGGAGAATTGATATGACTAGTCACACAAGGCATAAATTACTAGTCCCTCCGTCCCACACATATAGGCTTGTTTTCCTTTTTTGGAGATCGGAAGAGCACACGTAGACTTGTTTCTCAATTGAGAACTCTAATTTACATTATTTTACTAATTTCTCCCTATTTAATATTTAGTTATAGCTATCAATTTTATATTTTACTAATTAAATGAGGGTAAATTAGGAACAAGGGTTACAAAATGCATCTTTCCAATACTTTTCTTCGGGTCCGTTTGTTTCTCACTCAAATTCATTTTCAACCATTCACTTATTAAAATAATCTTGCACGTAGATTGTAACTTTTCCTCACTTTTCAACTACACATTCTCTCACAAACTCACTTTTCACAAAATCAATTCCTAAAAAATCAAAACCATATGGGCCCTTAATCTTTGCGAAAAGTCAAATGAGCCTATATAAACAGGAGGAGTACTATAATTAGGACAAGTTACATACTCCAGATACAGTCCCCGTGGAAAATCCAAGAATAACGATTGGACAAGAAACTAGAAAGAGACCGGGGTATTCTAAGGCATATGATCCCCATCTGACATTAAAATGGCAATCCATAGGATAAATTGACTGGTGAGCTGTAAACCTAAATTGTCGAAGAACCATGTCATGCAGCCATATTTTACAGCATATACATTTTTGCTCTTATCCAAAAGTTCAGGATTGCCTCCATTAACTTTATATAAGATATTGTCCAGATGTCAGCACTCTAAGACACTAGTAGACGATACGTAACAGTTTGACATGGAAACAGACAAGATTGGGCGAAAAAGTGCAATATAATTAGTACAATTAAAGAAGAAGAAAGAAAAGTGGCAATGATCATAAAACAAGCAAATTACCTTCCTACAAGTGGTCATTGGATCATCAGAATAAAAAGGAGGGTAGCCAATAAGCATTTCGTACATATTTGCCCCCAAAGACCACCTGCATGAATGTTTCCATAAGGTGGCGGGAAATATACAAGCATCTCACTCATTATGGTACCAGATTTAGCACCATAAGTACTATTGGACTCTTCAGTCCCTCTACTGTGCTAACTAATATAATACAAATACAGAGCAATAATGCATATTATAACATTGTCTGAAAAGATCGGAAGAGCACACGTCAGACTTGAAACAATACACATTACACTTCAATACTTGTGTCACTGGATTTTATTGTTTATAAAATGAGCTCCAAAGCAGTTGTCATGAAATATTTATTTTAAATAAGAAAGATCAGAACTAAATAGAATTCTTACTGACGAATGCATGAAGCATAGTTGATGTGATTAAAGAGAATAAGAAAACTTACCAGTCACACTCCATGCCATAACCCTTCTTCAATAGCACCTCCGGAGCAATATAGTCTGGTGTACCCACGGTGGAAAATGCCTATCAAAAATAAAGAAAAGGACAAGACATTACTCATGCAAATCCAGAACACCATCTACTAGAAGTATCAGTAGGCATATATACTATTGCCTAGATATGGCATTATAAATTTATGAATAGCTACAGAGATAATTAGAAGTTAATACTTTCAACAACAGATCATGCCTCATAGGTTTCTAGGTTTTCCTTCAAGAAACATGAAACAGTTCTCTAACAAAAGTAACAAAAGTCCACAAAGCTGTTTGATTGTCATTGATTTTACTTGGTCCATTCATTAGAACAAAGGAAAGTTTGTCATTAACAACAATCATTGGTGTGGGAAGATGAAACAGAAGAACAAGCAGTTGCCTCTACCAGTTTCAAGAGCATCAAGAGACAGCTTCCATGTACTATTTTTCCCCCTTTTCATTTACTAGTTAAAAGCACGTGCAGCACACGTCGTTTTGTAATAGCTGATTCAAGAATCATGTGTTCATATGAAGAAATATTATTCTCAGAGATCGCACATTAATTGGTGACTATTTCAGTACGGATGTCTTCCGATCTACAAATGAATTTGAAACAGGATAAGCGTGCAAAGAGTCACTGGCAGACAGATAAGATGAGAATTTCACATTACATGTTGATAGGGAGTAGGAACTAAAATCTTTGTATGGTTGTTATAGAAAAATATTGATCATAATCAAAAATTCAAATGAGTTCAACCAAAAAATTCCGATATCTATATAGATACAAGACATTGATGTTTACAAAAGAAATAGAAGAAACCTTAAAATAAGATTTACAATTCTCAAAGTAGAAAAGAAATAAGATGTATTTCGCATACTAGGATTCAAGCACCAAACACCAGGCGCCGCAGACACTAATGTGCGGCATAATATTAGCTGCTACTGTGAGCACACCATCATCCCACAAATCACATCAGTGGCTAGTATTATGCTATACCATCCATTTAGTTTCGTTATGTTTCTTAATCAAAATCAATACATAGTACCCTTTACGTTCATTTAAAATTAAAAGCAAAAAAAATATGAAAATAACTGTTGGTTCTTTATGAAGAGCACAATGGGCTCTGCCACGTATTTAGACTAAAAAGAAAACAAAGTTGCTCTCTATTAAAGATGGGAGTTAGTTTTCCAGTTTGTAGAACCGGCCATTGGTTACAACAAAGGTGCCAACGGTTGTCTCTAAAGGTGAACTACAAAGAAAATATGAATTAAATAAAAGAATAAGGCTAATTATTAATTATAAAAGTCTAAGGTTATCTTTGACAATAGCAAAACAAAGTTAAGGGTAAAATAGGGAAGTGAATGTTTTAGACTCATTCCTCCTATTATATATTAGTAATTACTATTTTTATTTTATTTTATTTATTTATTTATTTTTTTGATAGACGTTCACTTAAGAGTCAGAGGCACAAGAGTACTTGACGTAAAAAAAAAAAAAATTGAAAGATAAAACTCAATAAACCATATTTGGTCTTCTATTTGGTGAAAAATGTGGAAAGACATTGTAAGACATGATCCTGAGTAAGGGTGGGCACCGGGCAGGCCTGGTCGGTTTTGGACCCAGCACGAAACCGACACAACCAGTTCAGGTTGGGGAAATTCCAGCCAGAAACCAACTGGAACCAGGGCGAGTTTGGTCAGGTTTTTGTGGGTTTTGGTCGGGTTTAGATTTTTCCCGGGTTCACGGTTGGGTTAGGGTTTGATTTTTGAGTTTTTACTCGTTTACTTTAAGTATCAATATGACATACCTAGAAACATGACTTGCATCCAGAAGGCCTGTTTCTGTGGCAAAGAGGAAAGAAAAACCCCCGGGGGGGGTCGGAATAGATCTTGTTTAATGTTTTCTTACCAACTTTCTCCTGTTCATTTGCCAGTGCTGAAGTTGTTCGCGGGGGCTTCTCCAATTACTACTATTTGCAGCATCTGAAAAACCGTCATCAATATCCATTGGTTCCCTTATATTCTCATCATCCATGGTCTCGTTTCATTCACAGTAGACAAAGTTCGGCAATCAATAGGCTTGCAAAGACCAAAATCTGAGAGCTTCATGTGACCATCTTTATCAAGAAGCAGGTTGTCAGGTTTGATATCCCTAAGCAGAATGTGAAGGAAAAATAATAATAATACAAGTTTCTTCAGTATGAGTTTAGGACCTAATTCACCAGTGATTAGACATAACATGCAATTAACTTTCTAAGAGCAGAAAGAGTTACAGACTCACCTGTGAATATAATTATGCGACTCACCTGTGAATATAATTATGCTTATGAATGGATTCAATGGCCAGGACACTTTGAGCAATGTAAAATTTAGCCACACTTTCTGGCAGTGTCTCTTCTCTCATAAGCAGAGTCATCATGTCGCCACCAGGGAGATACTCCATAATAAGATACAAATGCTCAGCATCTTGAAAAGAGTAGTACAGCTTCACTATGAAGTGGCTAGCCACTTCTGCCAGTAAGTTTCTCTCAGCTCTAACGTGCTCCACCTGCCAAGAAAGGTAAATGTTTTTGGGATAAAAGGCAAGTTACATGCTCAAACACTTTCCTAGAAACATATATAATAATAAATGGATAAATGTGACTAGCTCAGAGGATTCCACCCCCCCCCCCTTTTAAAGAGAAAGTTGGGGGGGGGGGGAGGACTAAACCATCAAACAAACAATCCATTGTAGACTTGAGATGTCATGTTAATAGTGAGATTCCTGACACCAATAAATTGGTTGATGATTTAATTTTTGAACCCTGGCCTTCATAAATATTCAGGTCACTTACAAGAGGGCATTCAAAGAAAGGTAAATAGCATGGGTCTAAGCAAGTTAAATTGATTCCTCAATCTCTCATTCTATTTAGCCTTCTGGAGTTGAATTTCTTATGAGAAAAGACATTATACTCTGAATCTTTCTCCCTTTTTCTTTTCTTGTTTCTTCCTTATCTTTTCTACTTTTATGGTAGCTATACAGCTTCATCTGGTAACCCAGTTCAGAACCTTCTCATAAACTACTTAATCCTCAAAAGAGAAATTTTTCTGGTCATTTTATGCGCCTGCCAACAAAATTTTAGATATTTAGATGTGGAAGCATTAAGGTTTTCAACATATCAGAATCTATAGGACATTAATTGCTTTTCCATTTTAAAAATTGCTGAGTTTGCTAACAATATGTCATGCCACAAACAAACACCATACGTTTGAGAGACTGACCACTTTGAGTTAGGGCGTGTGTGCAGTTGCATCTAACTAATACGAAAAGTTCCTATACTCTTATTTAATGCTAACCTGTCCTCTTGAAAGCATTTCAGATTTCTTCAACTTCTTCATGGCATAAACATTGCCAGATTTTTTCTCCCGGCATAACCAAACCTGATAATTTGAAATTTTATGAGCAACAAAAAGGATAATAAATTGTTTCCAAGAATTTCCGGCTTATTGAAGAAAAGCTAGAAAGATCATAATAGCTAGCAAAATGAAATATCAGGGTCAAGATGAATACCAAAAATGATTCAGAATAACCAAAATCAATAAATCTTGAGAACCAATTTATGGAAAGAAGTCATAATATTATGACTTCTAAACTTTTTCAAGCATGTCTACGACATTTGTACTCAAGAAAATACCAAGTTTTAGGAAAGTCTTAATCTTGGCAACAAAATTCACACATGTAACACAGCAAAAAGAAGGCATGAGTTGTAATTTGGGAAAAATCAAAAAACCAGGAAGACTCCAGTGTGAAGTATATGTAATCACCAACCTCTCCATAAGCTCCTCGCCCAATTATGGTCAAAACTTCAAAATCATCTACACATATCTTGTTCCTCCTCAATCGCATAAACTCTGTCTCTTTTCGTTCTAAATCCTTGATGAGGTTTATCTGTTCTTCTTTAGGCACATCTGAAGATGCTAACTTTCTCTCCAATATCCATCGCCTGATGTGAAAAGAGTAGAATGTTAAGATCCTGAACCTACAACCCTAATCAAACCCAGATCTGGCAAAAAGAAATGTAATTGATTGTATCTATGAAGTTGATGTGCCTGTAGCGTTCATGTGAGCCAGGATTTACCACTGGAAGTAATATCATTCAAGAAAAATCATAAATTTATAGCTTTCCTTCTATGAGCAGATATCTATATCTCAAGGTATTCATGGTGAGTAACATTAGTTAGCTGTCACTAAAACCTAGAGGTGGGCGTTGCCGAAGTAATAAAATAAAAAAGTTACAGATTGATTTAGTCTCCTCTACTATCAGACAGCAATTTTTTTTGTCCAATGTGCATCTAGTACTGTTCACGAATACCTAAACTGCATTAGGATGCCCCAGAGTCACCTTAGACATCATCTCACGCCTGCGCTCCACATGACAAATGCATATTAAAGTGGGCATCTTAGTCAAATTTCTGAAGGAGGCAGCACCAAAAAATTGGGTCAGGTGAATTACAAGCCACTAATTTGTTCGCCCCAAAATTAGAGTTGAACGATATAATAATGTCCGTCTTATTTTCCAAGGGCAATATCATTTGGATGAATTACTGCCCCAACTACAAACTGCAATGTGCAGTCATTAGTCATTAGGGATGGTAAAAATCACTCCTCTGCCTTGCGCCAAGTAGGAAACTAATCTGAGGTTTCCATCCAAGGAAGCTACTGTTCCTAAAGGTTGCTTTGCAAATTCCAAGAAGGAATAAACTCTTGCTCAATGTTGCCACCGAAACTAACTGCAAATGACATGAAAGAACCCTCCAACAGATCCCCCGTGCTGACATACTCTAGCAAGATCTCCATAATCATAGGGTTAAAACACAATCCTCTATTAAAACACAATCCTCTACTCGTAAACTGATTGCTCCCATATATCAAGTCAATTACAAGAAACAAGTTCACCAGTTAATTCCAATTCCTTAATGACATTAAGGAATGGAGCTTCCTCGGACACCCACAACAATAATAGCAAAAAGAAACCCTTCTCAATTCCATTAATAATTTCACAAAAACATAAAATGATCATAAAACTGATTCTTTTCACGACTTATTATCAAATCCAAAAATCAAAGCAAGATTAGATCTTTGGACCACAAACTAAAATCAGAAATCGAGCTAATTTACCTACAAACCTACTCCATGACATTTTCAAGTCTATTTACTGTAGACACACGCCGTGTATATATCTATACCTTTCTTTGCGCTCTTGGATACTTTTCATCTGATTCCTGTAGTGATTCTCGATATATTGTTTAGCAGCAGCGACTTTTTCAAGTGTCAAGCTCGAACCGAGCACTTCTTCACTGTTGCTACTGCTCTCTAACTCCTCCATCTCCTTTCTCTCACTCCAGATTTCCCCGCGCTCTCACACACACGCTATATATATAGATGTGTGTGTGTGTTTATTGCAAGAACGAGGAGGGGAGAAGGGAAGTACCTACCAAAGAGAATTTACTTGACGTCGGCTGATGCTCTCCGTTTACCTGAAATTTATACGGGTTATATGGCTGTAGAGACTTGTACATCAAGAGTTCTCTAATGTACAAGAAACAACGCCAGGGTAGAAATGTTGACCGGAGTCAATTTGCGTTTTGGTCGGCTGCAGATGACGGGCCGACTGTACACTGTCGTCTTCTTCGGCGGCAGCTGGCCTTTTTTTGGGTTAATTTCACAAATCGTCCTCAAATTTTGAGTTAAGAATCGGTTGATTCTCCACCTTTATTTTTCAAACTCCCGGGTCCCCAACTTTTTATACACTAGCACAATATATCTTTTTTGTCACTATCCAGTTAACTTTTCATAAAAAACTATTATACCACTTAACTTTTTACTTTTAAAAATAAAATATTTAAAAATAATAAAAAAATTTTAAAAAGAAAAGGGAAAAAACTCATCCCACCCCACCAAGAATTGCCATCGGAAACGGCAGCGTTTCGGGGCCAAAGGAAAGCAGGGTGAATCTCCCTCATTTGTTGTTCCAGCAGCAAATATGAGGATTCAACCCCCCCTAAAAATACTGCTGCAAACAGCAGGAATAGGGGGGATTCACCCTCCTCTAGTAGCAAATATGCTACCATAAACGGTGAAATAGCAGCATCATTTTCTGGCAGCATTTTTGATAGCAAAATACTATCAGAAACGACAGCAAAAATGGGGAGTGAACCCCTCCCCACAAAATTCGACAATGGCAGTGTTTTTGGAGAGTGGATTCCTCTATTTGCTGCCCGAAACGGGTCGTTCCCGGCAGCGACAACATTTTTAGGGGGTGAATCCCCCCATCCCATTTGGCCGCAACAATTCTTGGGATGGAAGACATGGTGGGTAGGGCGTGGGTGGATTTTTCCTTTCTTTAAAAATTTTTTTTTATTAGTTTTAAATATTTTGTTTTTAAAATTTAAAAAGTTAAGGGGTATAATAGTTATTTTTATGAAAAATTAAGAGAATAGTAACAAAATGACCTATTGTGTGAATTTATTAAAGCTTGAGGGCCCAAGATATAAAAAAAGGTTAAGGACCCAATCAATTCTTAACTCGAAAGTTGTGGACGAGAAAATTAACCCCTTTTTTTGTTGGTTGGGTTGATTTTTCACTAGACACTCTACTTTATAGGTAGTTTCATGTTGGTCGCTAGACTTTTAAATTGTGTCATTGGAGCTACAGAACTTGTATTTTATTTCATTTTGATATTAGTTATTATTACCTCCGTTCCAAAAAGATAGTTAAGTTTTCTTTTTTGTCTATCTCAAAATATGATCTAGTTTCTTTTTTAAAAAGTAGTTGAAATATTATTTCTCTTATATGCTCATATTTAATGTATATATTTATCATAAAAATAGAATTAATAAAATAGAATAATTAATAAATAAAAAGGTATAATAGAAAAATGATATTAAAATTTACTTTTTTAATACTATTAACTTAACTTTTATTAATCTATGTGAAAAGAGAAATAGGAATTTTTTTTTTTTTATGACGGAGGTTGTATATTTTTATTTTAATTTGATTGTCTATCTAGTGAGCTTACTAAAACACAAAAAATTCAAGATTAGCATCTCAACATACTCCAATATACACCGGTTGCAACGATAGAAAAATTGCTCTTTTGGGATGGGGAAAAAAACTTTCTTTGTTTTTTCTGTATTTTTATTTTAAAATTATTTTCATATAAAAATGTTTCTTATTTCTGTATTATTTGTATGGAAAATTAATGGAAGAAAGAGTGTACAGAAGCTTTTTTAGGTGACAAAAGAGGATATCAGAAAATAGAAAGAGATATTATTATGCATGGACTTTTAAATTTACAATCCTTTTTGGAATGCAAATGAGGAAAATACTATGCGGCGATGTGTTGCCATCATGGTTATATATCTTTGAGAAGGGGAGACTTGGGGTTGGCTAGACTAATTAATTTGGTACTATAAGAGATAAGAGGACAGATATTCAATTAATTAAATAATTAATATTTATTAATACAAATATATGTGGCAGAAGTAATTTGAATTGTGGTACAATAGTTAAGTAATTATATTTTGAGTGGAAGGTTTCGAATTCGAACCACACATTCTCCTTCCTTATATTTCCCTTGTATCTAAAAAAAAATATAAGTGGCAAAAAGCAGGGGCGGATTTATGGTGGGAGCAATGGGGGCCGTCACCCTCCCAATATATATATATATATATATTAATTAAATGAAAGAAGTTGTGATACATTTAATAGGGTCTTTTTAAATATTTTATTTCATGTTGCGGTAACCTGTGTTATTCTGAATTTTTCAATTTTTTAAAAATATTTTTACAATTATTTTTTACAATGTCATTTATCTAAATTAGTGTAAAAAAATAAAATGATATTTATTTGCGTTAAAGATAACAATTGGGTTAAAATTTGATGTAAACTATAATTACTTTAAGATGACAAAAAAACTATATTATTGTTCAGTTGATGTTAAAAATTAATTATTCCTTATGGGTAACATAATCTTATAAAATTTCACTATACAAAAAAAAAAAACTAGTAAAATTTCATATTATTTATTTTTTAAATAATTTGATATGTATTCTTCTTGTGCAACGAACATGTGAAAATTTAGTAACCGTAAAAAGTTCGTTTTACATTGGGAGAATTTTAAATTTTATAAACTTGCTCTCATAATAAGATATAAAGTAACAATTGAAAATAAAATGACAAAAGTATATTTATTGTAGTGGTAAGAGTTTAATGTGTATTTCAAAAGGTTATGGGTTCAATTTCTAAATTTTACATATTTCTTTTGACTAATTCTCATGTCTTGTGTATCTCATTTTGATAATTTTTGCAAATGACCTCTTCTTTGTGTCTCATTATGTTTTTTCGTTTTAAAAATGTTCATTAAGTAATTGTACTTTTATATAGTCTTCAAAAAAAATTCTATTTTTGTGTATAGTCCACTAGAAAAATTGAATTGATTGCTACTATCTCGAATTTCTTGCCTCTACTTTTTGTGGCAACGTGTATGATCAATATAATCTCTTTTTTTTTTCTTTGCAGTCATAACCAAAGCAAGGTTTTTGATGATGAGAAGAATGATTTTTCCCCAAAGGAGGAAGAATGAAACTTTTGAGGCGGAAGAGAATGGTGAAGACAAAATGACATATGGACGGACAACAATGAGTTTTTTTTTTTTTTTTTTAAAGAGTAACAGCATGTAGAAAATTACGCACTTGTGAAAGAACCACTTCATTAAAGTTCAACATTTTAGAGATAATTTACATTCATTCATATAACTCTTGGAAAAAATTACAATAGTTTTTTACTAAAAAAATTTGTTACGTGTATAATTTTCATAAATAAGCAATAGAGAAATATCCCTTTGGACTCTAGTGTCACCTCAAAAAATGAATTCAGCTAGGACTGGAAACTAAAGAATACTAATCAGTTCCTGCCCGTCATTGCCAAGTCCTCAAAAAGGACCATATTCACATGACGATAGTGCTGATCCTTGATGACTTATTATTATTATTATTATGGAGTATTATTATTATATTAAATAAAGAAAAAGAAATGGATGCAGAGATAACAACTGGGACGGTCAGAGGAAATTTGGAATAATTCCGTTGAGCGTTATAAATAATGAATTACGTTTGACTTTTAATTGAGAAAAATTAAGGCGTGGAAGTCACCGGTTTCCGACCAACTATTATTAATTCCAACATGGGCTGATCTGAATGTTTTGACTTTTGACTTCTGGGCCATTCCAAGAGGAATCCTAGTTAGTATACTGTTATTATTTATTATATTATTCAGAATTCAGGAAAAAGCAAGCCAAACTGTGGAGTAAGTTAACAAGATTGAGAAATCAGCCCAACCAAGAAATTGCATTCTACATGTGGAATCAAGAAACAGAGGCACCAATTATTATTCGGTAAATTTTGATCCAAGTTCATTGCTAGTTCATCCTTTTAATTTTATATATAAGGGATTGTTTGATCCTTTGTAATATATCTCTTTATAATTTCACCTATTATTGATTTAACTACTGATTTGACAACTATTCATTTATAACCACAAATTTCATCTCTTTATAATTTCTTCTTTATAAGTCAATTACATAAAGAGGATCAAACAGCCACTATATCTCTCATCCATGGCTGGCAACTTCAATTATCGGTGCCCATTCTCATTTCTTATCTTTTCGAATCACAACTCTCTATCTTGACATCTTCATTGCTCACACAGCATCAGAAAGTAAGAGCCATAGAGCAGAATTTTACTCCATGTTTAACACATGATCAGTAGTATAATAATTTAACAATTAGCCCAACAAGATTGGCAACATTTTTACTCCTACCTCTTGCAAGTTTCCATCTTCTGAATTCATTATTGTCAACAAGATTCACAAGTGAAATATCTTGTAGGCCAAACAGGCACACCGGGTGAACAGATAATGATAAGAGCAAAAGCAGTGCCATTAATTCTAAGAAAACAACAACAATAATAATCAGTCTTTACAAAGAAGAATAGAATATAATTCATATCTAATCTAGTGATTTGTTAAATTTTGAAACTAAACTACCAATCCCTGTGCTGTGTCTGACTCTAGAGCCTACATACAAACAAAAAGGAATTACAATTCTTTATTATTCAACAGGCCACTATGAGAGGAAGGAGGTGCCAGCATGGTTATGATGCAAAAGATTATGAGCAATGGCATCCCTAGCTTTCATGGCATTTGCTGATCGTATTTCAATTTCTGGAACCATTTCATCATCAAAGAGCTCGTATTTGAGGGATGGATCTAGAACCTCATTCCTCATTTCACATATATTGTGCAAGACGCAGCAGGCCCCTAGCAAGACAGGCAAGTCCTGAA
>CAVNYN010288186.1:0-13866 GCA_963692815.1 Nyctanthes arbor-tristis | reverse complement strand
AAGTAGTAATCCAGATTTGTGGTAAATGGAATTCTCTGGACCATTGGTGACAATTATCCCGAAATCTAAATTTAGCATTGTATGCTACTTTATCATTCTGGATGGTTGTACCATCAAATTGGGTAACAATTTAAGGACGAGAAGTTGTCACAATGGCTTGTGTAGGCGCAAGACTTGTGTCAACAGAAGTGGTAGAAGCACCGGTATCCACAAGGGCAATTGCTTGTGTTCTTTTGCCTTTAATGTTTAAGGCACAAAGAATAAGCAAATCCTTGGGTATTGACTTATTGTAAATAAGTGGAATTGCATCCTGAAGGGCAACAAGACAATGTTCAGGAGTATCCTGATTGGTGATACGTTTGGAGACATTATCTCCAGGATTAAAAGAATGATTGGTGATACTATTGGAGTTTTCTCCAGGATCATTGAAAATGATTCTTTTGGAAAAATCTCCAGGACTAGAAGGATCAGAGGGATAATACATTTTGGATTTTCCTTTCTGAATGGTGAAAATGAAGTTTTTAACTTTGGTTTCAAAAAGGTTGAAATGAGCTTCAAGAAGTGATAATCTTTGTTCTACCGTATTCTGGAATCCAGAATGTTGAGGAAGTAACAAAGTATCTTTTGGTGGTAAATCTATAACAAATAATAATTTGATACAAGTGGCACAAATTTCAATTAAACATTTCAAACATTTGAAATGTCTATTGAAGGCCGGATACCATTCGCAATTACAACATTTAATGTTGTCACTGCCATACATGTTTTTCCAATTATGAACACAATTGGTTAAACGGGTATCAGAAGTTGGAATAGAAGATATTCCTACACAACCAAGTTGTGTAAACAAATCGTCTTCTCCCATAGAAGTGACAAAATTGTCGGTGATATAAGATTCGCAATTGTACACAGAGTACTTAGCAAGAAGTGCTCTATGCTGTTCATCTTCGTGATACATTTGAACAGATGAAGCTTCAGATTCATGAATTTCTTCAGGTTCAAATCCTTTAAGACGAAGAAATACTATAAATGGTTTCATCTTTGGAAACATCTGATCTGATTTCCAAGATGTCATCATTTATACTATTGATCAAACAAACTTCTCTAGTAAAAAGATTGTATTTCAAAATTTTTGAAATACAAGACAATGGGCGTCGGTTCCACGAGGAACCGACGCCCATTGTCATGCAAATTCTTTGAATTTGCATGTGGAAAAGATGCTCATTGTCATGCAAATTCAAAAATTTACATGACAATGGGCGTCGGTTCCTCGTGGAACCGACGCCTAATGTAATATGGCTATTATTTATAACCGCACATGCGTGTATTATTCTATCTTCTTCTTTCATCGTCTTCAGTTTATAGTTGGGATCGCTTTTCAGCCTTTTCTCTAGGTAAGTTAAATTACACACACTTTGCCTTTTGAAACCCACTTCTCTTTTTCACTCTCTAAATCATTTTTCTATTATATTGTATATGTATATAACTTTATGTAAATACCCACAGAAGAAAATGCGTGTATAATAATATATAGACATTTGTTTTCAAATTAGATACTTGTTTAGAATTATGTTTTGTGTTTTTCTTTTTATTTTTTGTTTTCTTTTCTAGAAATCTATGTGTTTACGCGTGAGATTTTTTTGGGTTTTTTTGTTTGCGTGTTAAAAAGATGAATTTTTGAAATGTTTTGGGTTTTTAGTTGCTTTTAAATGTTCTTTGCATCTTGTGGTCTTGAAATTGACAAAATCGTGAAAGGAATATGTGGGTATTACTGGGATCAATCTCTCTCGCACATGTGTTTTTTTTTTAATTTTTTAATTGACTTTAGGCGTCGGTTGTATAACTACAACCGACACCTAAAGTATACAATGGCGTCGGTTGTAACACTACAACCGACGCCTATTGTTTATTTTATTTATTTATTTATTTATTTTTAAAATTAACTTTAGGCATCGGTTTTTTTTTAAACAACCGACGCCTATTGTGACTTTTAGGCGTCGCCCAACAACCGACGCGTATATCTTTACAATGTACGTCGCTTCTATAGGCGTCGCCTTCAAAACCGACGCATAATTATCAATACAACCGACACATATTGTGGTATTTTGTAGTAGTGCCAATTAATCAAGTTATATGTTAAACCATTTTGATGGGTTTTGAGCGCTTTGGGGTAGAATCATATCAAGCAATTGGACCTACAAGTCTTGTTTTGAAAATTAAAATTATGATTCAAAAATGTGGATGATTTATTGTAGCTTCACGGACTTCACAGACTTCACTTTGACGGTGTTACATGTACACGAAGAATTTAAGGTGTGAGATTGTTATACAGAATATCGAATATTTACATCATTTAATGGGTATTTCATGATATAATACAATAGTATAGTATTGTTGTTGAATAAAGAAGAAAAATGCATTTTTTTCAAATTAAAGTGCTTTTTTCTAATATTGAAACTCAACAAGTGTAATGTTGTCAATACTATTTATGAAAGTTTGTTTCTACTAAATTATTGTTACTATCGTTACAGTAGTTTCATAAAAGTAGCATTAATACATGTTAAAACTGAATTTGATAATTCTCCAAGATCGTACACCCTAAATTAAAGTGTGTGCACCTGACTGTTAAAAATACTTCTACTCCAGAAGTGTATTCACTCCTGATTTATGTGCACACACTTGTTTGAAAGAAAACTTCCGCGAATAATTGTTTCACGTTTATGAATCAAGAAAAATATCTAATCATTAGTTCTATAGTAGTACCATTTATTGGTATAAAAAAAGGAAAGTTTCTAGATCGTGACATCATGATTTGGAGATTTTAAGTCAGTAGATATATTGGGGATTGACTCAAAATTATGCATAGTTTAAGAACTAATGAAGAAATTATCACTAATTAAATTTTTGGAGTAAGAGCAACGCTATTTCTCTTGACTGGAGACTGTATAGTTGAAGAACTAATGAAGAAATTAGGTCTAATTAAATTCTTGGAGTAAAAGCAATGCTATTTATCTGGACTGAAGACCGGTCTTTAGTCTAGTTGGCAGTGTTACATTAGGGAGTTGATAGAGATATATAAATATGTGTAAGCATTAATTTATTTAAGAGCCAGTAAGGAAATGACAATTAGACTGGAGATCGACCTCTGGTCTAGATAAATAGCATTATTTCAACCGAAAGACACACAAAGAGGCCGTCAAAAAGAATTGTAAGTGAGAAAGAGAAAAAAGAAGGCATGTGCACGGGCGTAGTGGTTGGTTTTGGTGTCTTTTGACAGGATGAATTGCACATGAGTAATAATTGGGATTAGGCTATCATGGTGAATTGTGACGTCGAACGATTGTTAAAAAAATTAGAGAAATCAAAAGAAAACGGTACGAATAGAGGCGTTACATACGTTGTTCTTTGACTGCTCTAATTTTGGTTATGAGAGACTCTGATAATGAGAAAAAAAATTTGTGCTGTAAGATTTTGCCCATTAATTAAAAGTCTCTCTCTGCGTTAAATTTGTGTTGGCTTCTCTCTATATCATTTTTGAATTTTTGTTTCCGCTGAGTGGTTATGTGATTTAGGAAAACCAGTAATTTCACCCGTGCATTGCACGGGGTGTTTTGACCAAATAACATAAACAATTCAAGAGTTATAACCGCTTTTGTTTAAATATTCTTATATTTGCCCATTGTGAGTAAATAAAATTAATCTTGCATCGTAATCTATTATATGTATTATAATATATTTGAGAAGGCACACAACAATAAATATAGCAATATAACTTTAAAAACTCTATGATATTTACGTTAGAGATTCAAATACCGGCAACATTAATTATTTAATCATCATAATAACAAGTTACAACTGTAAGAGAATGGTTGTGAAATATACAGGCAAAAGACCAAAGCATTGAAATCAATGGAGCTTGCATGATAACCTGGATTAAACAAACATGGATTCTATTAGAATGAACGTTAATAAGAAAGGTTTAAAGTTAATAGAAAAATGAAAGTGTACTCACCAAGCAGTGAAAGAGTCAATACAACTATAGTAGAAAGCCTCCTTGTAGACAACATTCAGTGTAGAACTATTGGGCTGACCACTGTCATCACATATCATAAACTTCAACTTATTCCTACTCGTGACTTTTGAAACTGCTATACATTGAATAATTGTCTTATACATTCATTCCAAATTTGAATCAATATTTTCCATACTTAGTTGATCAATGATTGTAATTTAACTCCAATAAGCAGTAGTTATTTGTGTTTAAATTGGTCGGCTAATTGATGCTTTGGGTGAAATTAAACTTCAATAATCTAATTGATGAAAACCCTAACAAAATATTAACTTTACTGTATATTAGGTGAATTAAATACTTTACTGCTTATAAGTGAAATGCTCTAATTTTTTAATGTTACAATCTATTACACAAGGGAAGAGCAATGTAAATAGTGACAATCAAAATTGTTTGGCCAAATGTAATGACACCTTAAAAAATCATTCGAGGACCGAGGCCAAACGTTGACTGCAATGAATTTCCACGGTTGGTAAACTACAAAGGCCGCTAGCTAAAGAAACAAATAAAATATTTGGCTGAATTTTTCAGCTTGAGAAATTGGATGAAATTTTAGCTGCAGTTGGTTGAATATATGATGACGAAATATGCCAAAATATAATATAAGGTGTGAAATGAAAATTTGGCTGCAAATGGTAAAATGCCCACGGTTAATTGAATAATTTAGGGTTTTTAAATTGGAAAGTCATGAGCAATAGTATGTTTAATTGGAGGAAAAATTACAATTGAGCATATAGGATCCCACGGTTTCATATGTCAAGGCATGAAAGTGAAAAATGGATTACTTTGTGTGCTAAAAAAATGAATTAGGTTAGTAGTTTATATAGCCGTGTTTTAATTATCTTTACAATTATCATTAAAGATTTAGAGGAAAACGGAAATATATTCAAATAAGGTTAATTGTTTGATTTAGCCTTTTTATTTTATTGCAATTGAAATTTACCTTTGATAAATGAATATGTATATAGAAACCTCAATATTTTTAATTCATGATTTATGATTATCTCTTAATATGTTAACTTATTTATATCTAACGTAAGTTATGGTAGGCAGTATATATGTCAATTTTTTTTAAAATGACAATTGTAGTTACCATACATTAGACTTTAAATTGTAATGGGGACATTACTTTGGTCTGTATATTCGCTAGCCTGTAGTATAATTCTATATTATAATAAAATAATGTTGAAATAGATTAAATATTGTTGAGATAACTATTCAATTATTCTATATACCTATATCTAATGCAATTAAGCTAGTTAACAATGTAATTAATTATACTAATACTAAGTTATTTTTAGTTAGTGAGATTAATGATGATGAAATAGGTCAAAATATAATATATGGTATGAAATGATAAATTTGGCTGCAAATGGTAAAATGCCTAATCACGGTTAATTGAATAATAATTTAGGGAGTTTTAATTGGAAAGCCATAAGCAATAGTTTGTTCAATTGAAAGTCAAAAATGGATTACTTTGTGTACTAAAAAAAATGGTTAGTAGTTTATATAACTGTGTTTTCATAATCAATGAATGAAACCAATAAATAAAAGTAAAAAAAATAATAATAATAAATAAAAGAAAATAATAAAAAGATAATAAAAATAAATAAACGGATAAGATTAAGAGTTAAACCAATAGCCAAGATGCAAATGCCAGATTTAGAAAGTGATTTTGGGCCGAAAAATGGGAAATGGAAACTATATTATTTTAGTGTATATATAGATATAAATTGGATTATTTCCCAATAGTGGTATGAAAGTTATAAAGGTAGGATCGGTTTTCCAAACAATTTTTTTATTCTACCACAAATTGATGATAATGAATTTCTTAACTTTATTGTAAAAAACACAAAATTAAACGTTTGCAACCTTTAATTAGTTAGGTCGAGTGAATTAATATATATATATATATATATGTCAAGATAGTGATAATTTGTTTTGTCGTCAAATAGAAAACATGCAAATGAGTTAATTAAACTGTATTTTTTCTTGGGTCAATTTTTAGTGAAAAGATGATTAAAATACAGACAATTTTAATAGGTTTCATTCAAAATAGTTATGTACACCGTGGTAAAATATGTTGATATTTGGTTAGAAACATACTACTACTTTTAACTAGTAAAGCACTCGTGCAATGTATGGATAGAGCAATGTGTAAAATATAACTATTGCACAATTAAAGTACAAATGAGCAACATTTGTGCATCAGTCAAAAATACAAAGGCAATACATGCAACGCTAAACATGATCTCAATAACAATATTTAATAATAAATTCTAAATTACATAATATTTCCTTGTAACTGGTAAATGTATATAGACATGGTATCTAAAAATTAAAACTATATTAAATAATTAAACCTACATCAAATTAAATAACAAAATATTTTCACTATTAGAAATTTAGAACAGTTGAAAAGAGAATCATCTTACTCAACCATTTTGTAAATCAGGGCACTTTTGCTAACAATTTGTGCCACAAGAATCATCATTATTACTTATTTGTTCAAAAAATTTAACTTGATAATGAAAGCCTAAAATAAAATTATATTACTTGTGACCTCGCGTAATAGTATTCTCAAATACGAGGTCGAGCCAGCATTGAATAAATTTTCTATTAAATTGATATGTACAATATTTTCCAAACTAAATCAAAGTGTGTTCGCCGATTAAATTAAATTTTCAATACCCATTAAAATCATTGTTGATTTAGTCAACTTCTTTATTGAAATTGAATGGGCTCTACAAAATGAAAAAGGCAATGATGTAGATGGTCACCTCAAATATCCCAAAATAATAATAATAATAATAGAATCAAATTATCAAAGATTAAAATTACATTTTTAATTTATATTATAGAGAGTGTGAGATAACATTTTCAGTAACCCAAAGCCATGAGTTAAAATCTGAGCAGAAAGTTTTTTAAGTTCCGCAATTAGAACTAAATATATACATATTTGTAATTACCATGGAAAGAGAGGAAGGTAAAATATGATCTCTACAAAAACAATAGTATGAGGTCGAAAATCTTTTGCGATAATTGGAGATTGGGAAGACGGTAAACATGGAGATAATTAGGAATACAATTTTCTAAAATTGGGAAGGCGGTAAATATGGATAAAATTGGGAAATGAGCAAAGGCTGAGATGACATTTGTTTTATAGAAGAAAATTGAAAATTAAGAAAATAACAAAAGCCGCATAAGGCAAAACGTGTTGGTTAACTGTGTGATGACAATATTAGAGTACTATTTTCCAAAACTGAGTGTAAAGTTTTTTATCTTGATCCAAATACAAATTTGCTTGGACAAACTTTACTTAAAAGTGTTAGGTCTAGTGACAAATGCTATATTTTGAATCCAAAATTAACTTGCAAAGTTACTAATACTAATCCTGTAGAGCTTTGGCACAAGAAATTGAGTCACATTAACTATCAAAGTCTACTCAAATTGACCAAAAGTAGAGCTATTAGAGGCATTCCAGAATTAAAATCAATTCCTGAAACTATGTGTGAACCATGTCAGAGAGGTAAGCAAACCAGAAATTCACACAAGTTAGGTCAGCACCTATCCACCTCTGTTATACTTGAACTTATTCATATAGATCTTATGGGTCCTATCACAACTAAAAGCATTGGTAGAAAAATGTACATTTATGTCTGTGTTGATGATTTCTCTAGATATACATGGGTTAATTTTATTAGAGAAAAATCTGATACAATTGACAGATATTGTGTTTTGTTTCAGAAACTCTTCAATGAAAAATCTGATGAAGGTGTTAGATCAAGAGAATCAGAAGTGATCGTGGAAACGAATTTGATAATTCTAGTTTTTGACTTTTGTGAAAAGTATGGTGTCATGCATGAATTTTCAGCATCTAGAACCCCTAAACAGAATGGTGTAGTTGAAAGAAAAAACAGGAACTTGCAGGAAATGACTAGTGTTTATGCTTAATAGCAAAAATTTACCTGCTAAGTTATGGGCTGAAGTAATTAATACTGCATGTTACACCATTAATAGAGTAAGACTTAGACCTAAAACTAATCAGACTCCATATAAAATTTGAAAAGGCAGAAAACCTAGATTGAGCTATTTTCATGTTTTTGGTAGTAAATGCTATATTTTGAATGACAAGGATTATCTAGAAAAATTTGATACCAAATCTGATGAAGGAGTCTTTGTTGGTTATTCTGAGAATTCTAGAGCTTATAGAATTTATAATATGAGAACTCAGAATATTGTTGAGTCTGTGAATGTGAAAGTTGATGATACTACTGACTGCTCCGTTTATTTACAGGAACCTGAAATTGAAAATCTGGAAGTTATCTCAGTACAGAATCAAACTGACAGAACTAAAGCAGGACATGTCCAGTCTCAGTCAACCGCATTAGGACAAGCAGAACCTGAGTGAAATACATCCTGCCAAGGTCAGAATGATCAAATTGCAGAATCTAAATCTGAATGTGAATCAGAACCTGAACCTAAACCAGAACCTAGAAGAGAATCATCTACCAGAATTCAGAAAGCACATCCAGTTGACAACGTCTTATCCAGAAAGGAAGGGATTGTGACTAGAAAAAGATTTCAACAAGAATTTGATCACATGTGCAACATCTCTATGCTTGAACCTAAAAATGTGAAGGAAGCTTTACAAAATGATAATTGGGTTCAAACAATGCAAGAGGAATTGAATCAGTTTGAAAGGAATCAAGTTTGGGAATTAGTACGAAGACTCTCTTATGGCAATGTAATTGGAACAAAGTAGATCTTCAAGAACAAGTCAGATGAGCAAGGTAAAATCATCAACAACAAAGCAAGACTTGTGGCTCAAGGTATACCCAAATGGAAGAGATAGACTTTGATGAAACATTTGCACCAGTAGCCAGATTTGAGTCAATCAGATTACTCTTTGCAATAGCATGTCATGTTGATTTCAAGCTATATCAGATGGATGTGAAGAGTGCATTTCTTAATAGCATTCTGAATAAGGAAGTTTATGTTGAGCAACCACCAGGATTCACTAATCCACAGTATTCTGAACATGTGTACAGATTAAGGAAAGCTTTATATGGCTTGAAACAAGCTCCCAGAGCCTGTATGAAAGACTCACCACCTTTCTTCTTGAACAAAGCTACAACAGAGGAGGTATTGACAAAACCTTATTTATCAAGCCATTGAAAAAAAGAATCACAGTTGCTCAAATTTATGTGGATGATATTGTTTTTGGATCCACTTCAGAAGCCAAGACAAAAAAGTTTGTCAAGACAATGCAGACAGAATTTGAGATGAGTATGGTTGGTGAACATAGATTTTTTCTGGGATAATAGGTTAAGCAGGACACGTCTGGCATCTTTATTTCTCAAACAAAGTATGCTAGAAATCTGATAAAGAAGTTTGGCTTTGAAGATTCTAAATCAATGAGAACTCCAACGGCTACTAATTTGAAATTCTCAAAGGACGATCAAGCTAAAGCAATTGATCCTACTCTTTATCGTAGCATGATTGGAAGTTTACTCTATCTGACAGTAAGCAGGCCAGACATATCCTTCAGCGTAGGTGTGTGTGCTCGATATCAGTCAAAGCCAGAGAGACACATCTGGCTGTGGTCAAGAGGATGATCAGATCTTCCGATCTAACAACAGAGTATGACATATGGTTTTCTAAGGATCTTGCTAGGTACTCAAATGCAGATTGGGCTGGGAATGTTGATGATAGAAAGAGTACTTCAGGAGGATGTTTCTACATGAGAAACAACTTAGTTGCCTGAATGAGTAAAAAGCAAAATTTCATCTCTCTCCACAGTAGAAGCAGAATACATAGTTGCAAGAAGTTGTTGTACACAGCTTCTATGGATGAAATAGCTATTGAAAGACTATGGAATTTCCCAAGATCTAGCCACTATTTTCTGTGATAACACAAGTGCTATAAACATTTCTAAAATCCAGTTCAACACTCTAGAACTAAGCACATTGATATAAGACATCATTTCATAAAAGAGTTTGGTTGAACAGAAAGTGATTACCTTTGAGTATGTTCAGATAGAGTATCAGCTTGCAGATTTGTTTACTAAAGCATTGGATGCATCTAGGTTTGAAGGCCTAAGAAAATAGATTGGCATTTGCATATAGCCTAAATAGGCTCAACATCATAAAGAGAAAAACCGCATTGCATTGTACATAAAAGGTATCCTGATTGAGAGTCATAAACTTGATGTAGACCTATGGTCAGTAACTATACTCTTTGGCACTACATACGACTAATAATGTCTAAGGGGTAGAGTTTGTAAGGGCAAAAGCTACCAGTCAACTAAGCCTTTGAGTACGTGCAGCTACTTTCACCTTCAGAAGAAAATGCTCAAAATTATAGAAAAAATCAAGCAACCAGAGGGCTTAAAAGTTGTATTCTTTTTATAAGAGTTGTTTAGATGATGATCGGTCTTCTTGTGCATCACTCATAAGAGATCGATAAGTCAGGTCTTTACAAGGTGCAAAGTGGAATATGGATTGACCATAAAAGATAAATTCAAAAGAAATTCCATTAAAAAAAATTTCTTCCATTGAGAACCGTTCAGTTGATTGAATACTTCATGGTGTGAATTTCAACATTGGTTCATTATATTTGCATATGCTTGCCTGTATGCATTAGCCTAGATGCATCTAGTACTTTTGCGGACAAATCAAGCAAGACGCATCTGGCTGATATTATAGTTTGTGGCAATTACAAGTAAAGCGCTATTAAAATTTCTAACGGGCAAATTTTTAAAACCAACATTCTGAAACTATTCCGTTTTCCTCTTATTTGTCAAACTTCCCTCTTTTTCATATATTTCATAACTGACTTGCACATTCTCTCTTTCTCTCCAAAAATTTCCTAACTGCTCTGAATTTTCTTCAAAGTTTTTCGTGTGTTTTGTTTTCAATATTTTTTACAGAAAAACATGGCTCGCAAAAGAAAATCAACCAGTGGTGGTCGACGCAGTAGCAGAATTTCTAAGAAATCTAAAACAGATGCAGGAACTTCTCGAGCACCAGTGCAAAATCCATCTCCACAGCGAGTTGTGTTACCGGAACCGATTTCCGAGGACGCGTCACTAGTCGAGCCAAATCCTACTCCTATTACGCAAGTTCCGATGGCAAAAACCCCATACAGACTTGATCCGCTCACTCCGATCTGTTGTATGTTCCGCCTGAAGAAGATCAGAATCCATCGGCAGAAGTCCCGACTCCACCCGTTGAACAAGTTTAATAGCCACTATTGGAACCAAAAAACCTAAATCTACTGGAAAACCTAATTGTTGAGGAAGAAAATCCAATTTCGAAGATTGCAGAGGAAATACCAGTTCCAGAAGGCGAACTTCCTCAAGACCAACCAGAAATTCCTCATATGGAGGAGATTCAGACTGTTAATCAAGAAGCGATCCCAACATACAGGAGATTTTACACTCAATTGCTAGAAAAAAACCCCAATCATGTTGGGGATGCAGAAATTCAGGGGGAGAGGAGTCCGGAACTTGAACCAGAGTTAGTGAAACCAATGGAAATTCAGTCTGACAAAGACGCATAGGACAAATCCTTATTGCATCTTGCGGAGGATTCTGAAAAAGAAGAAAGGTCAGAAGAATCTGAATCTGAGCAAGACTCATCTACACTAGATTGAAAACAGAAGTCTAAACAGGTCAATGACAGAAACTCTAACAAAGACAGTGATTATCAGATGGAGGAAGATGCAGAAAGTTCAGATGACTCATATGAAAAGTCTGAAAACTTTGATAAACAATAGAAGAACAGAAGGGAAGACATCAGGAAAGGGAAATAAAAAATACCAAGAATACCAGCCTAGAGACTAGCAATTAGGAGATCCACAAGGATCCTTATTAGGAGTCCCAGAAAACTATTTCAGTCAGAATCTACAGAGCAAAAGGTCGTCAGTCTGGATAAGTCTAGTGATGGCTCAAGTAGAAGTGATGCTAAACAATGCCAGGCGCATCCTGATCCGGATGACTTCAAGAGAACTGAAATCAAAACAGTAAAAGGTTCTTTTACTCATTTTTTTATGATAAGAAGGCTGCTCAGTTGTTTCGAAATTTTTTAAATTTTAGAAAATTTACTTGTGAAAGAGGATTATGATTTCTGACTTTGATATGATTGAGTTACATGAGTTGGTGGAATTTTTTAGACTGGAGAAATTGTTTGACTGTAAGGGAACTGTGAATGAGACTGTTGTGAAAGAATTCCTATCCAATATCCCAAAATAGTTCTGGGTTGCTTATTGTCTACTTACTATAAAAATATATGTGAGAGGAAGAATGATTAGGTTCACTGCTGAAAGTCTTAGGAACTGTCTGGGGATTAGACAGTTTGATGTAGATGAGGAAGATAATGAGAAATATAATCTGTCTAATAATGAGATTGTTAGAGAACTCATAAGAACCACATGGCCAGCCAAGAGAATTGAAATTCCTTCATCCAGCATGACTCAGAAATACAAGCTTTTCCATAAGATTGTTATGACAAATCTGTGCTCTTCCGATCTTACAAAACCAAGATAAACAGACCACGAGCCATGTTGTTATATCAGGTGGGGACAAAATAGGAATTAACTGGGGGAAAAGGTTTTTGATATCATTAAGGGCTGCATATCAGGTAGTGGATCTCGAAAATCCAAAACCTACAAATTACCATTTCCTTGGGTAATCTATAATTTTTTGAAAGATCAGGGGATTGAGGATAGAAAAGGGTAATCAGTGGTCGAGACCTTTATATCTACTCAAAAGGGACCACTGCTCTAAACTCATTTCACCTTCTAACAGACGTCAGGCTTGATCTGGTGCAATAGATATAACGACAGATATTCCAGCAGAGTCTTCACTCAGACAGGACATGTCCTGCCTCAAAGAAGACTTGAATCAGTTTAAAGAACGTGTCACTGGTCTGAGTAACTCATTTAATTCTTTTGTTCAACCTTTTAACCGCAGTTTAATGGTGCATTAATTACTTTTGAATGGGCAAACGTTTGCATACAAGGGATGTTGACATCAGTGGATTCCTGGGAGCTATCATGTTGTGATAGATGAAGAAGCTGCTAAGGCACAGCAGGATGCCAAGGAGGCTGATCCATCAACCAGACCCAGGGAGGATACATCTGGTGCAGCTACTCCTCAGAAGAAAAAAAGGAAAAGAGCAGCTGATGATGAAGGCTCTTAAAAAAGAAGGACAAGAAGAAACAGGAGAAAAATCATGACTGATGCAATTTTCCAAGGATGAAGAAATAGGAAGCAGAAGGATTGAGACATTCTCAAGACATATTCATATATTTTCTTGCAACACTCATCTTATTTTCAAGTCTTTATGCTTTATGTTTTTAATTTCTGTATATATTCTATGTTTTTATGTTATGAACTCCCTATGGTAGCTACTATATTTTGCAGTAAGATATCATTCTATGTTTTACAGGTTTACTTTGACTTTTCTCCTTTGTCAAAAAGGAAGAGAAGATATAGGTAGCTGTGATCAGGATATATCTCGTGTTGAGAATGCTAATCTAATCAGGACATATATATAGGTAGTTGTGATCAGGATATATATAGGTAGTTGTGGTCAGGATAGATCTCGTGTTGTGAATGTTGATCTAATCAGGACATATCCTGACTGACAAGCACTTTTGCACTTTAAAATCTAATTTATATGTTTGATTTATTTGAGTTTGTGTTTTGTGCTTTAGTGATACATTTAGGGGAATTTTATTACTAAGGGAGAGTATTTACTGTTTATACTTTTTAAACCCTTAGGAAATATTTT
>CAVNYN010288185.1:0-20952 GCA_963692815.1 Nyctanthes arbor-tristis | reverse complement strand
TGATCTATTATCAGAGAGCAATCTTGAACCCAACGGATCATTCCTTTTTTCGATATATGAAATAGGGGATTTCACTAAGTCGATTTTTAGGAAATGTCGAATCAAACCATTTGTCCTTATTCAACAAAAGAAGCACGAGCTTCTTCACTAGAAGAACTTTTTTTGTCTTGGTCCCAATTCAATACTAAACAAGTCCGAACTAATTGAATATCTGTATCAGAAATTCCTCGAATTGGTTTGCCATTTCCATAAAGGATATAATTGACAACTTGAAGTTGCACATTATCCCTTTCCTGCAATAGATTCGGGGGAAAAAGCGTTGCTAGATTTATACCGTCCGTTATTTCATATGTGACGATAGGTCAATCCAAAACAAAATACTTTTTCTTACTAGGTGTGATCCGTTGAATATAGATCCAATTTTTCCATTTTTTTGATTCTTTCGAATTTTGTTTTCCTGTTTTTGGTGGTATCAAAACGCCGCTATGCCGAGATATCTTATCAGTCTCTTTGGGAAAATGGATATCTCCAGAAAAGATTTTGAGTTCAATTCTTTTCTTTTTTCTCTCCACTCGGACGAACCCGCCCACTCGGCTTCTTATATTTAAAGTAATTTGTGTATCTACTCCAATGATACTATTGTTCCGTACCATTATGGAAGAAGATCCGGATAAGATATGCACTTCCTCGGGAATTAAAAAAAACCGATCTACTTTCATTTGGTATTTTGGCCTAAATTCCTTGACTCCTCGATACTCAATCAAATCTTCTTTTTTGACGATTGAATGCGTTTCTATAGTCCCACATTTAGTAATGCCCGAACTCTTTCTTCTGTATCGAGGATCATCAAAACAAGCAAGAATAGATTTTCTATGGAAAATGCCATCTAGGGGGATTTCAATCGAGATACCTGAACGGGGCATTAGCTCGTTCTCATGTTCTTGAATTGATTGCAGTGGAATGATAAATCTATTTCTCCGCCTCTTTGAGAATAAATCAGAATTCTGGTGGAGAATGGTCGGATGTATGAGATTACAACGACTAGTACATATAATTCGATTAAGGTCTGAATAATCAGAAATCCTATCCTCTTTTTTACCATAAAAATACGAACTAAAGAGTTTTTGTCTTGACGGATCGTCATGCTTTGGCCTCTTCCGATCTCTGGGCCTTAGCTCATGGTTCCCCTAGCAAGGATGAGGGGCCGTTTTGACAAAGTTGGTATTGGTTAGGGTGCAAAATCGAGTTGTGAGGGTAAGTTGGGAGAAAAATAGTTTGTGGTAGTTCTAGTCCTAGGTGGCACTCATTACTCTTTCTTCTCCATCTTACCCGTAATTTTGGTATTTATGAGGCCAAAAATCTCCTACAAAAGTTATTGACTTTTAAGTAAAGATCCTTGGGGCAAACTCAGTTTACAATAGCCTTCTAAAGTGTTTAACTCTACCAACCACCTTTGACTTTGTTTCGGCAAGCCCTTCTCTTTGCAAAAATGATACTGGTTATCTAACATTAATCATTACATGCATTTTCTATAAACTTACAGCGCGTTGGATTGCAATTATTTTTCAAAAAAAATATCAAATTTAGGGGAAAATTCAATTTTTATGAGTTTCTTTAGGAAATGGAATTTTAAATTTTATGGTAGGTGAAAACATGAGAAAATAGGCAAAATATGACGTTATTAGTTATCTTATAGCACTCGCAGAGGCAAGAAATATGGTAGAAACTACACATGATTTAGATTAATATAACATAGATATAGATTTTAAGTTAATAAGATTGAGGGGTGTTATTGTCTTTTTAAGTAAAAAAGTTAGATTACTTGAGACAATGTGAGATTTGATATTGAAATTGTTCAGTTTAAAGGTTAGGATTAAGTTGCACAATAGGATGGAACTTCAGGGTTAAATTGCTCAAATTGGCCATTTGAAAATAGAAAAGAATAAAATAATTTTAAAAATATGGCGTTGAATATGACGTCAGCGATTAGAGTGGGAAAACTTGTTTAGACTACTCTTAATTTAAAAACGTGTGCGTGTGTTTGACATGAACGAATAATATAATATAGATTTTAAGTTAATGAGAATTGGAGGGTATTATTGTCTTTTTAAGTAAAAAAGTTAGATCGCATAAAATAATGTGGATTAAAATTGTCAAGTTTAAAATGTTAGGATTACATTATACAATAAGATGGAATTTCAGAGGTTAAATTGTGCAAATTAGCAATTTAAAAATAGAAAAGAATAAAATAACAAAAAAACAAAATATAACATCAACTATGATGCCATCGGTTTGAGCAGGAAAACTTATTTAGATTATTCTTTATTTAAATATATATATATATGTGTGTGTAGGTATAGATAATAATTACATTACATTTTACAAACTCATTCCAGTACCATATATAAAGAAAAATAAGGAAGGTGATGAAAATACTCAATTTTTCAAAGGAAACCATGTTGGTTCCTTTAACGAACCAACTCTACCCTTTTTGATGCTGTAATACTAGCACATAGTGATATATCCTTTATTGACATGAACATATAATCACTCCCACAAATTATATCAGTAGCTGAAATTATGTGACATCATCTGTCTTGTGTCGTAACGATACTTCTGGTGTTAGATCATTTTGACCTTTTCTCCATCTACTCCAGCCTTCTTGACAGTCATCTTCTTCCTTCTGTCCTTATCCTCCTCAGCTTTATTCTCATTTTTAAGGCTGAAACCCATTGCATAAGTAACCATACACCAGTATTTCTGTATTCGCAGCCTGTACGAATCGGATTGCCAAAGCTACACGAAGCTAGATACGAAAACAAGGCCCCCTCCTCCAACCCCACAAAAAAGAAAAAAAAAAAAAACACCGGGGAAAAAGGACAAAAAAATATTTTTTTGAACCCAACACCAAAATTCGGATTGTTGAGGTCAGCAATCCTCCACGCACGAAACAACTATCTCTGTTCGCCAATCCGACCGACCACCGATTTCTTCTCTCTTAAAATTTCCCTTATCCTTTTTGTTTCCCCCAAATCCAATCACCGTTACTATATTTCTCTGCTTCTCCTTCCCATTAACACGTATAAAAAAATGGCTTCATTTTCTCTCTCTTACAACCACGCACTACCTTCTCTACTCCATTTTCCTAGCCAAAAAGCTTCTTCTTCTCAATTCCACACTTTTCTTACCAAATCTTCTCAATCCCAATTCTATGGCCTCCACGTCACTCATTCATCCCCTGCTTCACTCCCTTCTTCTTCTTATGTCAAGGGCTCCATCTCTGCCAAGGTACATTTTACTCAATTATTATCTGCAGAAAAATTTTTCTTTATTTTCAGTTTTTTTTTATCTGATTATTTTATCCGATGGGTGGTTTTGCAATGGCATTTGAAGATGACAGAAGGTTCACTGGCACCGCCGTTTACGTTGAAGGATCAGGATGGCAAGACTGTGAGTCTTTCCAAATTCAAAGGCAGGCCTGTCGTTGTTTATTTCTATCCTGCTGATGAAACCCCAGGTTGTACCAAACAGGTAAATTTGCTTCAAAATTTTGGTGTTCATTTTCAAATTAGTGTGTTATAATTTTATTTATTTAGAGCTTATATATGTTGTTATTTTCATCCTTGCCTCCTCTCATGCAGTCCTCATACACAAGTGGCGTGCAACTTTAGTGTCGTTTCTGATTATTCCCCTCAATATGATGCCGTGCAAGTAGCGTGCGGCCTTATTGTCGTCCCTGATTCTTTCCCTCAATACGATACTTAGTCATCCTCCCGTCTAAGAATGAAGCTAGGAACGTTCTAAAACCAGTTGTGTTGTGCCACCCTTTGTGCGCCTTGGGGCTCCCCTTCACCGGCGTTTGTGTCATATCATGCCTCATGTGACACGTTGTTGCTGTAACTTTGAAATCTAAAATTATTGGATTTTTCATTTGAAATTCTTTTTGGGGTTAGAAAATGTAATATCTTTTCGAAAAGCCATTTGGATGGACAGCCCGAGCTGATGATATATTTCTCGGCTAGAAGTTATTCATAGTGTCAAAGTTACTTTAGAGAAGAGCAGTTGGATGGATATGATTTGTATTCCCCACTTGTAATAGATTGACAAGAACCAAGGTCTCTCCTACATACTCTGTAAATCTCTGTCTCCAATTTATATTTTCTTTGTCTCAACATTTTGGGGTAGGCCTAAATTATCTCATGGGTGGGACTTTAGGATCATTTGCACTCTCTTCCTTCATAAATTCTCTATCGAGGCCTTTACCCATCGAATGGCATTTTGGTTGTATTGAGGTTGGGATGTGAAAATAAACGATTTGTTCTAACGTAGAAATAATGCTACTTCATATCATATTAAGCTTTATCTATAAATAAGCACACCACACTTATGAATGAGATATTAAGTGTGCTAATAATATATTAGCGTTTTGCTACTTGTTTCAGGCATGTGCTTTTAGGGATTCTTACGAAAAATTTAAGAAAGCCGGAGCTGAAGTTATCGGAATAAGTGGGGATAATTCCGAATCCCACAAGGTACTAAGTTTTAAATTGTTTTGGATAAAATCTTGAATCTTTGTGGCCTACATGTATGTTTTATGTTTTTCTAAACTTGCAATCAGAGGAAAGTTTTCTATGTTCTTGGATAGAGAGGCTGACATATTTGCAATCGGATTGGATAGAGACGCTGACATATTCGCAACTTGTTGCTATTTGTGGTGTAGGCATTTAAGCAGAAATACAAGCTTCCATTTACGTTGCTGAGTGATGAGGGTAACAAAGTAAGAAAAGAGTGGGGCGTCCCGGCAGACCTATTTGGTGCTTTACCAGGAAGGCAAACTTATGTTCTCGATAAGAATGGAGTAGTTCGACTTATCTACAACAATCAGTTCCAACCTGAGAAGCATATCGATGAGACACTGAAGTTTCTTCAAAATGCTTAATCGGTAATATGAAGTCGGACTTGACTAATTTCCTAATAGAAGTACATGCTTTCTTTCCCCTATTATTCTTGTAATGAGGATTGAAACTCAGGTATGTGTGGATAATATGTCGTAATATTCTGTGTTAATAACAGTCGAGCCCGATTTTCTTAGCCCACACAAGCAGATTGTCTAACCAAAAGCGGTGAACAGAACAAATACCATATTTATATAGGAATATTTCAATTTCTAGTACAACATATTATTATATTGTGTATCTGAATCTCTGTTGAGAATTATTTGATTTATTTTGCATTAAAAGGAATATAATATGAAAATGTTTAAAAACCTCCTGAACGTTGACTGCATCGATGAAATGCTGGTGGGATGGAAGGCCCGTGAGGTACTCCGATGTAGGCTATATGGGGTGGGAGGTTTTGTTACAAAACCTCCGGGAGGTTTGAACACTACTTGAATATAATAATAATATCAGACAACAAATTTAGTTAGCATAGGCAGGGAGAAGGTATATTTAGCTCATTTATCCTCTTCATAATCTTGGCTTTTGTAAGGGCTAAAGACTTCAGCAATCCAGTTGTTCTTCCTCCATGAACTCCATCCCATCTCTTCGCAAATTTCGTCACTGTGATTTATGCTAAAGGTGGAAATGCAGCTTCTCTTAAAGAATCTGGTTGTTCTCCTCATAATTTCCATCTCTTTTGTAGTTTGTTGAAGCATTTTCTCCACTGTTGGGAGCTTAAACTTGTCATCCGCAAGCCGAGATAGCCATTTGCAGCGTATCTCAGCTGTGTGGAGGTTGGAAACGCTCTCGATATAGCCCACAAATGCCATGTTTGGAATCAATGGATTTATGGTACCCCTGTAATGAAGCAAATATAATATCATTTTAGGCTCAAATCTTTTCTTTGTGAAAAGTTTCAAGCACTAGTCTGAAGGCACCTTTATGGCGTCATCTGTTAGCTTCACTTTCTAAACAGTTAATTGAAAAAAAAAAAGTATCGGATCCCTATCTGTGGGTGTCAGACATTGGGCCCACAGGCCCGCCTCAGCATTAGAGGATGGTACCACAGGATGCCATTCAGATGTACCGCTTTGAGATTTTACGTACCTATACAAGGGCATCATCCCAGAAGGGAACTCCAGTAGACTACGAAAGGGCTCGGGTATGATAGCTTTGAGTTTTTTCTTGCCGTCAAAGCCAGTAGCAAGAACCACAACATCAGCATCCAATCTGGTTCCATCCTCGAATTCGACACCTCCTTCCCAAAACCACCACTTTGAAGCCGATTTTTTGAAGTAAATCTTCCCCTTATCAGCCTCGGAGAAGAAGTTTTCAGGCAAGATAGCCATTTGACAGGACGCGTAATCTTCCTCAAAGGGATGATCAGGTTTCAATCCATACTTGTCCAAGGGAAGCCTCCATGTCAAATAGGACTCGATAACCTTTGATGCTCCCCGTCTCTGTCATTATAAACATAATAATTTTTTTTAATTTTATTCAGTCATCCTACACGTACAGGATAGTCAATATATATATATATATAGGAATAATAAATTAAAGGACGAGTTATTACCACGGGGGATAGCAGGTGACAAAGAAGGGATCTCATGAATCCTTGATTTGGCCTTTCATGTAGAAATTGGGAAGCACGAGTTGAATAGAACATATAAAACGGCAAACCCCATATAGAGTAATGTGGAACGGTCCAATGTAGGGTCCGTACAACCATCGTGCAAGCTTTGCCTTGTGGTCCTGCGCACAGGAATGTATCACCATGATAATAACGTACTAGCAGCCACACTCAAATACCCAAAAATAAAAATAAAAATAAAAAAAATAATAATTAGAATTGGAAATGCCGAACAATTTGATTCGTATTTGCCATAAGTCAGGATATTTTGTTCTATAATGTTGTTCTAGTTCGAGCAGATGGTATCATTATGGCGTCATCTACTGATATAAACATAGTTCGTGCGGTCCATACAAGCCTGAAAACTAAAAACACTAATAAGGGGGGCAATTACTTATTTTCAGTTAGTCCAATTACGAGTTAGGACTAGTGGATGACGTTATAAAGTGGTATCTACTGATATTAGAAAATCGGAAAATACTATTAGAAAATTGGAAAATACTATTTATAGGTAATCATTTAGACAATTTTTTACAAACTAAGAGTAAATTGACAATCATACTTGTGTGTATTGTATGATTGGAAAAGATAATTTAATAATTAAATGGTGAATTTATTCTATGTTATAAACAATTGTCTAAAAGATTATGGGAAAAGTTTTCGTTTGCTCTAATCAGTATGTTCCGCAATCAACAAATAGTATGCGTGCCAGTTGTCCACAACCCCTAAATTATTGTCATTTTTGTATCAAAAAACTTACATTAGTTTTAGGGTATCATTTGTCCTATAATTGTTGTGCTTTAATGCTTTAACTTGGAAAATGTTCCTTTCAAAAAAAAAAAAAAAACTTGGAAAATATAAAAAACATTCAATATTCTCGAGAGAACTGATCGTATATAGATTATGAAATAATTAACAATAATTGACTTTTTTTAAGGGAAAATAATAATTGACTTTTGCTTCAAGCTTATATATGTAAGAATAATAATAACAACTTTTTCTGGGACAAAAAATAAAAAAAAAGAAAAACTTTTCAGTAGATATATGAGATAATTCATCGTAAATAGCATGAATTTCTCGAAATATTATATTATGTATTCGAGAATAGTTTGACAATTTGTTGATTTGAACTTTTAGAGGTAAATAAAGTGGGTGGAAACTTAACGAACCCAAGACAGAGAAAGTTTGACCAGGCAAGAAATTATTGAGAAAAGCATGCGGCACTGGTGTCAATTTCATGTGAATGGAAATTATTTAAATACAGCTGCTGCTTTAAGATTGTTCCAGCGTCACGAAATTAGATAATGATACGAGATAATATTAGAATATCAATATGTTATCATATATTATATTATATGTTTGGTGTCGTAATAGCATCACACGTTTGGTGTTTGAACATTTTCACTGTTTCTTAATTTAGAGGCTTGTTTTAATCAAACACATAACAAAGAGTTTCTACCATCTTTTGCTTGTATCACAGTAGTATTAGCAGATGAAGTGGCTAAATAAAAAGTGGGCATGTGACAAGGGCTATATTTTAATTTTTTATCAAGCCACATCATACCGTAAATATTTTAAATAAACCATTAACATAAAATGAAATATTATGCTGGGCATATATGATATGTAGTCTTGTTTTCTCCTCATACATCTAGACAAACACATGTTGGGAAATCAACGTATATGTGCATTGTGCAATGATTTCCTGTTATGTGTGCATATGAAGAAATACTTCCGATAGAGGTATAAGGAGATATATAGCATGCGATAAATATTAATCAGCCCAAGTAGATTATGCAAAATAATGCGATTAATTTACCTTGGTTTGCTTCTGCACATTCAATTGCTAAATCAAATGCTGATTTTTTGTAGCCAAAAATGACAACCTTTTTGTCTTTGAGCAAGTCTGTAGATTCTTGTTGGTTCAGTTTGCAGTAATCCAAAGTATGCAAGACTTGTCCCTTGAACAATTCAGGTCCTTTGTTTTGTGGAAATTTCGGTATAACCGGGATGTCACCGTACTTGCCCGTGCAAATTACCAGAAACTCGAACGCATACCACTGCACATCACATGACATGATGATCAATCGAAATATTTCATACATATAGATATAGATATATATATATATAGAGAGAGAGAGAAAGAGTATTGTTCACGCATCAAAATTAACTAAAGTTTGCACTAAAATCAAACACTATATCTACGATCATAGATCTAATGAGTTAACTGTTGCCCAGAAATACTGAACTCGGTACTCTTAGCCAATCAGGAATCTACATGTGGATTCAAAAGCTCTAATTTGTTATATAGTTCAGGCCCCGAATCTTACATGTGAGTTCTTAATTAGTTAGGAGTATCGAGTGTTTAAAACCCCTGGAGTACTATAATTATATCTGCTGCCCCTATTATAATGAACAACAGCATATATGACACTTGGTTGGTGTACCAAAGTGTCATGTATGCAGTTACTCACTATAACACAAGTATCATTGCTTATTTAGATCATGTCTTAATCCAGATAATCATAATTAAATCAACCTGAATGGAATATTGATCAACAGCAGCAGATTGATCATTGATCTTCTTCTGCTGCTGCTGCACACCAACTTCCCAGACTGGCTTTCCGGGCAACGGGGATCCATATTCATCGGATTTGGCTTCCCCGTAGTCGCCAACAAACCGAATCTCCACCACCTTTGAGTTAAATTCGACGAACTTAAGCACATCAAAATGCCGGGCGTAAGAGTACAAGTAATCAAGAATTTCCCCGGAAGAGGGAAAACTTGAATTGTCTCTTTGTTCCCAAGGAAAGTCAGAGAACTCATAGTCACAACGAGGGGTCTGGAGCTTGGTCGACCGGTAAGAACAGTGTTTCCAAACCCCTCCAAGAGAGTCTGTGGCTTCAAACACCACCGGCTCGTGTTTCGCGAGCTGTTTTGCAGCCGCGATTCCGCTAATGCCACCGCCAATTATGCCGATCTTCGATACCACTAGTACTGGACCAGCCATGACTAACTTAAGTTATATAGAGAAATATTTTTGTGTTTGATGATTGAATTGAATGGAAGGCGTTTTGGAGGGAGTATATATAGTAGTTCTGCATGAGAAATACTTGCAGACTGGGGCCCTTTTAGTAGCACGTGAATGGACTACATACGATTGTTGCCTGGTGAATTTTTTTTTTTTTTTTTTTTTTTGGGAACAAATTTTTTGCCTGGTGAATTTAGAAAACGCATTTTAACTACTTCAAATGACCGTTTCTTTCTTTGTTTTTCTTATTTTAAAATTTTCCTTTTTATTATACAACTAAACTAATTATTTATTTAATTATTTTTAATTAGTGGGGAATTAGTTCGTAATTAGCATGGTTTTAGAATGGAAATTTCGCTCAGTAGTTGATAACTTCTAGGCAACTTCATATGTACTTGTTGTCTTTCATTAAATAATTCTAAGGTCCTAAATAATTCATATTAAAACCAGCGATGATCATGTTATTCTGATACTTGGTAAATAAAGTTTTAATTACAAATTAAGTAATAAATTTGTGGTTCATTAATATGTATAATTATAAAGTTCATCACATCAATGTTTAACAAATCTCAAAAGGGGAACAAAATGTTTAACCAAATTCACACTTAAAAATTGATATCTAGCTAGCAAGGTAGCCAAGCCTACAGTGCTATCGTGTCTAATTATTCACCTTAGTGTAGTATTTTTATTTTCTAAAGGCACATGTAGGTTTTCCATTCGTTCACAAATGAAATTCATTGTACATATACACAATTGTCTCCGCTAAAGCTGACAGTAGGTTGTATGGTCGTATTCAATACACTTTCGATGCACTAGCATCCCTACTTAGGAATTCCAATGATCATGGAATTTTAGGAGAGAAGATTTGCAATGTGCATGAACCTCTCATTCTCAAATTATGGCTGACGGGTTTAGCTAACATTAGGCAGACCATGAGATGTAAAAACAAAAAGGGAAGAACAATGAAATGAAAAAGATAAAAAGGAAAAAAAGAAAGAAAAAGAAAGAGGAAACCTCCTAGAAAACCAGAAGAAACCCCATGGAAATGCAACCACATTTTGTCTTGATTTGAATAAAGAAAATGGAAGAGTGTACGCTATTCTTGTTGAATTCAAGATTTTCTTTTACTATGCAAAATATATTTTAATTATTCGATGAATTTCAGCAAAATATAAGTAGGTGAATTTGTTGGAATTTTCTGCTATTTTTCACATGAAGTTTACTGGCCTTTTATACCATAAAATAATAAAATGTTGAAGTGCCAGACTTATGGTATCATTGCGGCACCAAACAAATAATGTGACATAATATCAATTACTATATATGAATGAAAGAGGGTGTTTTTGATATATGTTATTATTATAGCACATCATTGTCTGTAGTCATTATGTATAGCATCAGACATCTGGTGCTTAAACATTCCTATTATATATATATATATATATGTGAGTGCCCAAAATTCTGCAAATTTATTGGGAAATAATGAAAATAGATACTATATATTGTGATTTTCGATTTAATAAAGCGCGTATTTGCCTCTGGGCCCAAGAAAAAGAAAAGTAAAGAAAAGACTATAAAGAAAAACTATATATTGCAGTAATGTGTTGATTTCATTTTCCTCTATCTAACTTTTGAAAGGAAAAAAGAAAGTCTCATCAATGAATCTCGTGTTAACACAGTACCTCGTTCTGTATATTAATTAGTAATATTTATTGACAAAAGAAGGTATTATCAAATTCACAAGAGAGAACCTACCAAATTTTAAATGTTGCAAACTATACTATCTAATAATTTTCTTTTTGGTTTGGTAGGATCGACCGAGTTGTATACAATAGAAATTAATAATCCGAACACATTAAATAGTTTGGAATGGACTTTGACTTGTGGCCTTCAATCTAAACACTTTGACTCCTTTAGATGAAATCAAAAAAATAAAAATAAAAATTGGTCAACAGTTTTGAAATTGTTAAAAGTCAAAACAAATGTGTGATGAATGGTCTTTAAAACTCTTTATAGGGTGCGTCCAGATGAATCTACGCGACTTGTCACTCAAGTTAATTACTACAATAATAATATAATAATATATTATTGTATAAAATAAGTCAAGTAAACCCATACTAAATACTTTTAATTAGTTATTACTTAATTATTTTATAATTTAAGTAACCAATTTCTTCAAGCTTAATGTTCCAAGTGTTCATATGAAATTTCGCTTTCAATTAGTTGTTGAACTTACTCAACTTTTTTTTTTTATTTTTTATTTCGAAATGACTAATCCTAATACCATGGGTTCTTTAAGTCTTTTACGGGTTTAATACTATCATACAATTTTTTTTTTTTTTTTGGGGGAAGTTACTACCATACATTTTGAAACTATCATTATAAATACTTTGTAACCTTTTTTTATCCCAAAGCCACATTTTTTTTATTTAGTTTTCTTTATTATTTTTTATTTTTGTAACCAGTGATTGTCGACCATGACCGGTAACCTTCTGCCAGGCGCGATCATCACCGGCGATCCTCCACGCACCAGGTGTAGGTGAACGACAACATTGTCTTGTTAATTTCTTGTTTTCTTTTATTTTTCGTTTTTTTCTTTTTTCTTTTATTCTGTTTTTCTTGCCTTTTTTTTTCATTTTTTTTCTTTTCTTTTGTCTTTTTTAAATTCATGTAGCCAGGTATGTCACATAATATAATTTATTTTTGTAACAATGTGTATTAGTCTTTTTTACATGTGTAATAAGATCTGTTACACAATTCAATTTTGTAATCATGTATGTTCTACTTTTTATAATTCATGTGGCAAATATTGTTAGACTATTTTAAATTCATGTAATAGTGTATGTTACACACTAAAATTTGTGTAACAATATATATTTTACACTCTTTTAAATCGTGCAAGAAGACCTATTACATACATATTACGACCTGTTACACACGTAACAGACATTACATATAACATAAATAGTTACGTTACGCACATAACATATATCCTTACACACATATTAACTTTCTTTCCCAATTAACATCAATTGTTTCACATGTAACAAACCTCATTATATAAATAATTGATCATATTGCGTGGTTCGAATTGTATTCTAGTGGCCAGGATGCTTGTGTTCCAGTGCCAGAGCTCCCAAGTTCAAACTGCACATGTCCTTCCACACCCTCCTCTATATCTCCCAAGTATAATAATAATAATAATAATAATAATAATAATAATAATAATAATAATAATAATAATAATAATAATAATAATGTAAAAGGAGAATGAGTGTAAAACATTTGTTTTTCACTTTTATCCCTACTATTTTTTTTTTCAATTTCCAAATATGCCATTAGTTTTTTTTTTTTGAATAGAAAAAGAAAAAAAAATGTCATCAGTTATTAATTGTCATTAATGTTTTATTATATATAGGTATATATGTATATTAATTGGTTGTTCAATATGTAATCAATTTTGATAATATCAGACTTAAGTTTATTTATTTTATGTCTATATATATATATATATAATCACGATAATACACATTGTTTCAACATTATTCTCAATTTTTGTGTTATTTTTTTCCGTAATTTTTTTTATCAATTTTATTCTTGTCACTTGATTCTTATAAAACAACCTAATATGTAGGCTAATACAAATTAATGGTAAATTAGATTCTCATCCATTTGTTGCACGGAAAGACACCAAATCAAATTATATTTTAACATTAGTACGAAATGTTAAGTAATGTATGATTAGCCACATTGAACTACAATATTTCTATTATCTTATTGTTAAACTAATAATTATTATATTTTACTCGATATAGAACGCTATTAAGTGAACTCGTTGTAGATGGTAAAAAAACTCGTCAAACCCGAAACTCACGGGTACCAGACCCTATTAAGATAAAGAATACTCGACTAAACGAGTAATTTCATTGGAGAAGGAGTAAAGAAAATCAGCCGACTTGAGAACGGGTTGGGGAAGGTTATTATAATTTTTACTTGTACCTGACTCGTTTAATCATTTCTCGTAAAAAAAAAAAATATTCACAAAAAATTCGAATGGTTTGAACAGTAAAAAGATAATGAAGGTTGTCAAGAAAATTTAGTAATTTCAACTACAATCGTAATTCCATCTTGGGACACAGCTCGTCTTTATAATATCATTCACTAAGTAAAAAATAAAAATATATAGATAAATAAATGGACCAATAAATTGGTAATTATCTGCCTGGGCCATCCCCGATGTAAGTAGAGAGGGGTAAGGGAATAGAATAAAAAACTTTTGATGAGAAAAGTAACGGGTATATCATACTGGTCTCGATTCAACCTATTGTCATTCCTAGACCTTGAGAAATCAAACATTTTATTTTTCCTGTGACTATACTGTAATGAGAATTATATAAACTATGAAACATTAGTTAAATTATATTTATTATATACAAAAGAAGTAACCTGATAACTACTTGATAAAGCATATATAAAATTATTAAAAGTTAACACATTGGTTAAAAAGGAAATACTTTAATCCAAACTAGATTCTCACCCGTGTGTTGCACGGAAAGAAGACATATCAAATTATTTAAAAAAATAAATAATATAAAATTATATATA
Organism: Nyctanthes arbor-tristis; assembly: GCA_963692815.1. NCBI lineage: Eukaryota > Viridiplantae > Streptophyta > Magnoliopsida > Lamiales > Oleaceae > Nyctanthes > Nyctanthes arbor-tristis. Next base: position 6,746 of record CAVNYN010288185.1, on the reverse strand, counting down.
CTTTTTGTACGGTGAAATTTTATAAGGTTATGTTACCCAATAAGAAATAATTAATTTTTAGCATCAACTAAATAATAAAGTAACTTTTTTATTGTTATCTTAAGGTAAATATAGTTTACAAAAAATTTTAACCTGAGTGTTATTGTTAATGCAAATAAATATCATTTTATTTTTTGCACTAATTTAGATAAATGGCATTGTATGAAAAATAGCTCAGTGGACGGTTAGGTGTCTGTGAAAATATTTCTTATTCGAAACCAATAAAGTTAGATAGCATGAAGATGATATAAATTAATAATACATAAAAGTAATCGCATATAAAATAATCATAGTTGTTAATATTTATTTATACCATGAAAAATTAAGAAAAAATTACAATTATAATTTTCAATAGACTTAAACAACGATGTATATGTTTAATTTCTATTAATTATAAAGTACAGATTCAAGATAAGTTAGACAATTAGATAGTCAAATTTATCTATAATTAAAATAATTAAATGATGATAATTATCTATTAGTTATTAAATTTAATAGTGAATCTTATTTTAAAATTGTGAATGAATAAGTTAAAAGTGAGTAACTTTTTTTTAAAAAAGTTGAAAAATTCAGAATACCACACAGATTATCACAATATAACACAAAATGTCTAAAACACCAAACTAATAGATTTTTGATTAGAAAAATGCGGTACAAAAGTACCGCAACTCATTTCATTTAATTAATATGTAGATTACAAAATAATTCTCATCTAAGATAGATATGCGTATATATAAATAACTTTTGGATAATAAAATCAAAAGCCTTTGAGTATAGATAAATCCATCAAAATATCTATTAAGATAAGATGCACATTCAGTGTAAGATAAGATAAACATTCAACATACAATTTACCGTAAAATTTACCTAGCGTATAAGCAAAAGTCTAAAATGGCCATTAGTTAGATAATTTTGATAGGAAAAATAAGGTAGAAAGATATTGCAGACTAATTTGGTCATATATATTCGAATTAAATAGAAGTCATACATACTTTATCTAACTATAATTATTATAACCTAATAAAAATATTTATTGCACAATAGATTAGAGGGTTGAGTGTAAAACATTCGTTTTCCACTTCTATCCCTGCCATTTTATTCAATTTTAAAAAAATGCCATTATTTATTAAATTTCATTAATGCTTTACTAGATTTTTTTACCCGTACGTTGTACGGGTAGAGTTATAGTATACATTCTTATTAAAATTAACGTGTGAGTGTAGATATCATTTTATAAATAAAGTACAATATAACAATTATAATATATAAAATTACAAATTGATATGCGAATTAAAATTTACCATGGAATATTCGTAGTAAAATGCCTGAGTTTATAATTCTGGTCTCCTTCAAACTGATCGTGCAAATTCACATGTCCAACCTATATAAAGTTGTAATAATTAACAGTTAAATAATTAGATATGACAATTTGACCCATCACTCTATAAATCTGTGGAGACATGCCTCTAATATGATTGACCCCGTCACTCCTGATCGGGGTAAAATAAAGGGTATAAGGCAATGTTATCTGACCCATCGTGGGTCTAGAGCGGTGCGAGTCAGGTTGGACCCACACTATAGACCCGTGACTCACAAGCACTTTTTTTTGTTAATAAATTTATTTAGAAAAATGTGTAGAAATTATTAGAGATGACAATTTGACAAATCGACCGTTAAATCCGTGGTAGTTTATTTTTATTTTTTTATTATATTAATTTTTTGAAAGGATTTTTCTGTCGATGGAAAGAATCATATTATTATATTAGTTAATATTGAGAACTTTAAAATTCTAAATAAAGATTTTGTTTTATTCTACGTTTATCAATTAATAATGCGTTACATATAATATTAATTAAAAAGGGAAAATCCATGAGTCCTTTTGTGGGTCATGATGGCATCCCAACCCGTCCCATGACCCGACTTGTTTTTGACGCGCCATATGAATTTGTAGGCTTGGGGCAGGTTTGGGTGACTTCAAGACTCATATGGAGGATTCTGAGTATGGCTACCCGCCCTATTTCCATCCCTATAAATAATCATATCACAATCAGCAACTATAAGTTCACTCTCTCACTCGTGCGTTGTACGGGAAGACTAATTTTCAAAAAAGTTTAATAATAATGAATAATAAAATATTAGATAAGTACATATTATCAGATTTGCATAGCAAAGATAATAAATATACAGTTTTAATTTAGTATTTGACTCATTAAATTAATGTTTTATTAATACTATATTAATAGTTACCTACTTGTATACTTAATTAATGCTTTACTATATTTCATTTTTAAATCATCTAACTTATTTAATATTATTAGTTAACAGTCTAATAATATGTATTAGGCGTGTACATACACGTATTCACTCGATACCCATTTAGATAAAAATTTTCATACTCATGAGAAAGTACTATCTCCACGTATCCTTTCTATGAGTGAAATTCAAAATTGATTGTCATAATAAAAATGTTAAATATGGATATACTTATAAAGAAATACAAGTTAGACTTTTTAATATAAAAGGACTATATATGTGGGACATCTTAAAAAAGAAAATAAGATCAGATAATCGCAACGGAGGGGTTATTATTGTTTTTTTTTGTGTAGTTCATTTTTTCATGTGGATTTCTTGTTTCTTTGTTCAAAAAAATTTCACTAAAATTCATTATTATCTTCGTCAAATAAAAATATCAATCAATTAATATTCAACCCGTACGTTGCACGGGGAGATAAATTCTCAATGTTTCATATAAAAAAAATTCATTACATAAATAGTCACAATAAATAATTAAGTCAAATAAAAAACAATAAATAGTCACAATAATAATTAAGTTAAATGAAATAACAATATGAATTCAGATGATATTTTGAAGGCTTCACATCTATAGAGAAAAATACTAAAAAATAAATAATTTACATCATCCACAATCTAATCGTTGCAATATAAATAATATAGAAACAAAAATTAAGAAAATAGTCATAAAGATTTTCAAGCTAGATCATAGATGTCAAGAAAATAAATTTTAGCCATATATTATTATAATAAAATTACATTATGTGTCTTTAATTATTAGCGTAACGCAAATAAATAGATATTTATTGCACAAAAAATAAGAATAAATAAATCAGTTGATTTGCTCTAAGTTGTTCTGAACTAAGTTTTCATTTATAATATAAGTTATTTTGAAATAAGTTTCTAAGCTATTCTGAAATAAATTTTCGTTTCGATATTATCAAGCACTCTATAAAGGAAATTTTGAAAATCAAACAAATATAAATAATAAATAGATAGAGATAATATCAAACAATTAGTTTATAATGTGCTCATTTTCAAATAATTCAGTAATGGGAAGAATAATTTTAAAAATACTAATTCATAAGAAATTGAACAGTTACTCGCCGTCAAATTTACATCGGTAGCGGATAATAAAAATTGTAAAAACTCATAATTATATATAAATACTAAAAAAATAGAAATGAGGAAACTAAAATAAAAAAGAATATAAAAACTAATAAACTAATATAAATTATTAAAAACTCGTGATGAATATCCAAAAAAGAAAAGTTTAAACTTTAAAACTTGAAAAATAAAACCAAATTCAAATTATTGTGTAACATCATGATGTCAGCAAAATAGCAGAAAAATTACAATTGAGAATCCAAATCCAATTGAAAACTGTTGTATTATATATTGTATGATATGATGATATGATATGATATGATTATATGCATGTATATATATGTATATTAATTGGTTATGTAATATGATGCATTCAATTTTGATAATATGAGACCTAATTCTATTTATATATATAATCACGATGTTACATAGTTGTTTCAGCATTATTCTTAATTTTTGTTTTTTTTTTGTTTCTTAATTTTTGTTTATCATTTTTTTATAAATTTTGTTTATCCATTTTATTCTTGTCATCTGATTCTTATAAAACATGCTAACATATATACAAAATAATGGTAAATTCAATTTAAATGGAAGTCATATGTACTTTTTCTAACTATAATTATTATAACCTAATAAAAATATTTATTAATCAATTACACTTTTGTGCATATTCCTTGGATCTAATTTAATTTAATTTTCTTGTTTATCACATTTTATTCTTCCAATATTCTATCAAATATATATATATATAGATAAAATTGATAAAGAAAAATTCTCAAAACGTTGGTTACGACTAATAACTAGAGTTTCACCCATGCGTGGCATGGTTAGATATATGTTACCAAATTATCTACATAAATAAATATTAATATTTAGTTTTAATAAATTTTGATAAATAATAAGTAAAAGTAAGTTTTTATTTCCGTTGACATCATCTTACAATAATTATAATCTATACTAAATTGAAAGCAATTAACCCGATCTAACATCATATGATGCCAGATAACATGTGGTGTCTATCGGAACACGACGCATGAAAAATCACAGCCATTTGATATGTCTCGATATACGCTACATGGTCATATGATAGTACTATATATCGTATATGCATATATTGTTAGATTATGACATCAATAAGATAAATAAATTTATTTACCTTATGATACACAATGGAAGAGGGATTACATAGTATGAAACGATTATTAGTCCAATGTATTATGTAGTAACATATATTTTTTTAATTTTTTTACGAATATATTAGATCGTCACATATCATGTAAACTACAAAATCATTTCCATTATAATAAAAGAAGATTAATTAATCACAAGGAATAAATATGCATAACTCAAAGTTTGATAATATATAACGAAATTAATAACTATTAATAGCTGTACAAAAAAAGTAAAAACAAATTGAATGAACAAAACCCAGGACTCTTTATTATCAATTTCATTAATAACATGGTGGATGAGAACTCTATGAGAGTGTGTGAGAGAGGGGGGAAGAGAATATCTATATATTAATAAAATGAAAGGAGCTGCGGTACAATTTTACCGCAGTTTTCCCGCCACTTTTGTTAAAAATAGGGATAATTTGGTACTTTTGTTTTCAAATGCAGTAATCGGTGTGGTACAAACTTTCTATATCTATTTTTTAATATTCTGGTTGAGTTATCTTCAAAACTTTTGAGTTATCTCATTTTCATAATTCTATCTTATCTTTATAATTCTATGTTTAAGTTATCTTATCTTTATATTTTTAAATCTTCCTTTTATTTCGATGTGAAAACAACAATCAAGAGCGGATTTATTCAAAGATTTGAGAATTGACTATGATATCATCATATCACATGGGTCTTGACACACACAAATAAAGTTAATATAATTGATTTTTTTATGAATTGAATATTTATATCATACAACAAAAATTGAAATAAAATATAACTATACTTGAAAAAAATAACTATTAATAATTAAGAATTTTAAAAAATAAAATTAAAAAGAAAATAACTACCGCTCTATGTAGTCTTCTCCTTATACGATATCAAGTTTTTAATTTTTTTAGCACATGTGAGAATCTAATTTCTTAAATCTTTATAATAAGTTAAATTATTTTGAATTATTCTTCCCGTGCATCGCACGGGTGAAAAACTAGTTCAGATAAGAATAAAAAACTAAAAATCAAAAAGTAAAAGGGATAAGTATCAAAGTGACTACACTGATTACCACAAAATGATCAAAGTGACAAAAAAACCCACACTTAAAGCATTTTGGGTGGCAAAATTACGGTCAAATTATATCGTAACACCTCTCATTTAATTAATGTAGATGATAATGATGATGACGATAATAATAATAATAGATCATATTACACACATAACCTTGCACTTTAAAACAAGATCGGAATAAGTCTGGTATGGGTACTTTTTAATTGAAGTAACAAAGATTGTAATACGGTCTTGGTACATGTACCATATATATCAAAAAAACTGAAAAGAGAAAATGAGAAAAAAAAAGGAAAAAGGGCTAGTGAAAAAAATGGTCAAAAACTTGCTGTAGAAATCGTGGGGAAATTGGCCGGAATCTCTCCAAAAAGTTGGGCGAAAAATTTGTCGGTGGCAGGGTGGGAGCAATTGGTCGGGTGTACAATTTTTTTAAAAAAAGAAAAAGGGTAAAGAAAAAAAATAAAAGAGAAACAAATAAATAAGGTTTTTGGAATTTAAAACTGTGTAGTGAGTTTGGCATTAATGTTAGGTTGCAAGTGCTTGCTGTAATTTCCCCTTTATACTTTGACTTTTACAACTTTTGATGCTCAAAACTAGGCAGAGCTCTCAATACTAGAGATGTCTTTTTAAGATGAAAGCGAGAAGAAAACCAAAGTAGTTTCTTTGAAATGTATGCGTAGGCTGCTTGCCCTTTTATGGTAAAAAAATAATATAATGCTATTTATAGACAAGATGACCTCCTTGTATATAGGCCCATCGGATTCTTTCAAATTTTGATTGGGTGATTTTGGACTCACCTATCAGTCTTGTGATAGTCCATAGCCTGTAGTAGATGATCTAGTAAGCTCATAGCTGCTCCTATTGGTTGAAACGTGGTGGCTTGGAGAATCTCAAGTGGTGCCCAGACTCTGAGGTGGATGGTATAGTTATACGCCGTTTCACACCTTTCAAGTGTAATCATTATGTCTATGAGTTTTTCAAAGATTGTTTTGTAAAAAGATGAGACCTCATACGCAGGCGTACGAGCTAACCAATTTCGCTTCATTTGTCATTACTATTTTAAGGAATACCCACTTCTATTGT
>CAVNYN010288184.1:0-18548 GCA_963692815.1 Nyctanthes arbor-tristis | reverse complement strand
AATACGGGTTCTGTTTTACAGAGCCTGCATGCTTATATGACAACACTTGATTTCAGGAGAAAGTGATGGGCCCCAGTGTTTTGTACAGGTGGGGAAAAGTGAGAAGCACGCGGGCTCCATAACGGAGCCCACCTTGGCTCTATAGAAAAATTGGGGGAAAACTCACTATTTGTGAAGTGATGTTAATGGGCTTTATTGTTTTAACCACAGACACAAGCTGGTCTGGTCACTACTTTTTTGTCAGCGTCGGTGACCAGATGCAAGAGTTTACTTGTAAAGGCGGTCTTTGTTTGTACAGGAGGAGAATGAAATAAATGTTCATAACTCTTGTTTCTAACAACACAAGGTGTAATTAGAGTATCCAGGATTTTATAGATCTTGCGATAAAATCTCCTGACGTGTGTTCTCCCGGGGCAAAGAGTGTATTTATCACGTATATGTCTAGGAAAAAGAATGTAGATATATTTCTTTTGGTTTCTCATGCTTTTGGGTGTCTTCTTTTCCTTGCGTTGGATGGTCTACACATTGCCTAGACTTGCTGATATTTTATGTTCGGAGATTGATTCTTATCATTGTCTGATGTTCATAATGTGAATTATTTAATCTCTTTATGCCCCCTCATACGGTAACTTGATTTATTGCTTGTGTTGCTTGCAGTATGGCGTGAATGTCAAACATCAAGAGTACTTTTCCGATAGCCCATCTGCTGGGTTAGATCCGGTGACAAGAGATGAGTGAAGCCAAGTCTGAGCAGAATTCTGTACTCTTGACTAAGTCAATATTTGTGATGGACGATTGAGCAGTGCATTGTGTTTGTTTGCATATGCTTATGGAGTTCACATTTCAATTTGTAATGCCCATTTACCCAGGCACATTCAATTAAAAGAACAAAATTTGCACCCTATAACATTTCTTGGGCTGAAAATGAATAGTGAAAATCAGACGAGCTTTTCCGTAGATAGGCATGAAATTTGGAGTGCGAGCGTTGGAAATTCCAGGACACAACTTTTATCTATAGTTGGAACAGAGTCGAAACACGTGAAGAGCAAACGAGGAAGAGCTCATACGAAGGAAGCATATCAAAAAGGATGCTTATATACAGATAATTAAACCGAGATGCTCTGGATAGACTGGAAAAAACATTATAAACTGATTGCAAAACTTTCCTAAGGCATTCACTTTCTATACAAGACGTACATTTACAGACCGGATTAATGTAAATATTGATCCAGACATTGCTTCAAGTTGTGAAAAGTTACAGGCTTTGACACAAATGAATCCATGCCATTAGCAAAACATTCGTCTGCACTCTCTGACAACGCATTGGCCGTCATCTGCAAAAAAGTATGGGTTTATTCATCATTCAGTGAAAAATCTTGGCACAATATGTTGCAGAAATAATAGAATGCCAGCTCTGATAGAAAATAAGTCAAGTGCTCACCGCTATGATAGGTACCCTCTTTCGACATTCTAATGAATTTGGTGAAGAATCATCACGAGGTAACTCGAGCTCTATCCCGGCCTTGACTGCCTCGTTCCAACTACCCGTTTCCTCAAAGGACCGTATCACTCTCGTAGCTTGAAGACCATCCACAACTGGCATGCATACATCCTGTAAATATACCACATTAACCAATGAATACCAGCACCATGATTAGCATATATATACAAATTTATGGGAATGTATAAACTGATTTGCTAAAACCACTTACTGGTTTCTTTTTCATCTTATGGTTTAGGGGTCCGGGATTATAAGTACTGTAAAGCTACAATACACTTTCCTAGTTTTTTCTATACGTACCATTAGAATGAGATCATATTTGTTGCATTGAACTGCTCGCACGGCTTCGGCCCCATTATTTGCAACATCTATGATATGTCCCAGCTGCTTCATCATTGACTTTGTTACGATAATGTTGATCTTGTTATCCTCTACAAGAAGGATCTTAGCATTTGACGCAGCTTTTGAGATTTCCGTACTGTTGCTGGAAGAACACTCAGAACTTCTCTTGGGATCCGTCTGAGTATTCACTGTTCCTTGAGAAAGGGTTGCCCCTGAAGTTTCACCCTTGAAGGAATTCGACCAGTGACCTTGTGGATTACGGTGATGCTCTTCATGATTTAACGTTGTACTCGGGATGTCTGGACCCGAACTACACCTCAATGAAGTTTCAGCTTTGCATGATGTCTCAATAGCTCCACCTACTGAACTAACATCTTTTTCTGAACTGTTCTCTTTAGATGCAAAGTCATAAGAGGGGAATGAATAGGAATCTGGCAACCCACTACGTCTAATTGAGGCATTGGATCCATAACCGAGTTGCGAGAATTTTTGGGTCCGTACAGGGACTTGAGAAGAAAACAGAGAACCCAGAGTCCGCGGTGGGAACAGAAAAGTGCCTGAATGCAGATCATCGTCATTTGCGTCTTCCGCTGTGTCATGGTTGGTGATATCGGACATTTCGTCTGCATCATCCGAACTATCAAACACTGGCGAAACCTTGTAAGGTAGTACAAATGTAAAAGTCGATCCATAGTGTTCTTTACTGGATACTGTCAGATGACCACCCATGAGCTCAACCTAGTCACAAACGTACAAATATGAGCACGGCAGGAAAAAGCCTTATAATCCATAACTGGGTGTGGCAGAAGGCCATGAGAGAATACCAGTTGTTTACAGATTGCTAGGCCCAATCCCGTCCCCCCATACTTCCGAGCAGTATCAGCACCAACTTGCATGTATTTCTTAAACAAAGTGGGTATAGCATGTTCTGTTGCACCAAATGGGCATAGTATCCATTTTTAACATAGATATCCATCAATTACAGATCACAAGAACAATTACAATTTACAGCACCATGTTGATAATGATGGCTGCAGCACGTATGGCTATGCTTAAAAATAATAAGTAAAAATTCAACGCTTTTTGTTCCAAAACATTTCTATCCTGACTCATACCTAATAAGAGAGTCCGTTATTTTCAACTTCAATAAATGAAAAAACCATTTTATAGGTGAAGTAAAATTTTAAGCTTAGCCAAAATGCTCAGAATGTATAAAAGCATGAATTCAAGCAAAAGAAAGAAGAAAAGCAAATACCGGGTATTCCAATCCCTGTATCATAGACGTCGCAACCTATCCACACTATGGTTTCTTGAATATCAGAAAGACTCTCTTTTTCTTCTTTCATTGCTGTCCCATTTCCTACGGAGTCATTGGGTTCACTTTTATGTGTAGCATCTTCTCCATCTTTATGTCTACGAGTTCCATTTTGATCGCCACAAGTCTGAGAAACTGATAAGCTCTTCTCTTCTTTCTTAATATTTGCTAAATCCTTTGATTGATTGGAAGAAGTGTTCTGATCAGATCCTTGTTTGATCGCACCAGGTGGCTCTGCTACGACATAAAGCTTTATACCAACCTTGCCTTCATGAGTAAATTTGATTGCGTTGCTGTTAAATACATAAAATTTGATGGTTCATATGTACTCAAAGCAATCCTAATGAACTTATAGTAAAAAATCTTGTGCTATTTAATACCTGATCAAGTTGGTCAGAATTTGCCGAATCCTTAGAACATCTCCAATGACCTGAAAAAAAAAATTCTGCATTCAATAGAAGATTCATCTAGCTATAAAAGTTAACAAAGTTTCCCATTTTACGTGTTTTGATTGATTGGCAGCAACATGTTGCCAACTCACCTCTATGGGGACATCATCTGCTACATGTCCTTCTAAGGTTAATAATTTTTGTAGTGACGCTGCTGCAGTCTGTAGAACATGCTTTACAACCTCTCTGGGCCTGAACTTTGTAGCTTCCAATTTCATGACTCCTAAAGAAATTTTCAAAATAAGTAACTCACTGATTTTCAATTTAACAATTAAGAAAGATTATAATCAAGTGAAAGCGTTCAAGTCACACCTGACTCCACCTTGGAAAGATCGAGAATATCATTTATCAGTTGAAGCACCAAATCACCAGAGGATATCATCACATTCAACAACTGCCGTTGTTCCTTATCGAGTTTGGTATTAGAGAGAATCTCGGCCATGCTTACAACTCCAGATAAGGGAGATCTTATTTCATGTGACATTGTTGCTAACATTTGTTTTGCTCGCATTGTTTCCTCTGTAATATGAACATTGGATATGAATCAGCAACAATTTTATCTGGTAAGATTCTGTAGAGAGTGATTACAGCTTATGATGAATAAGATGAACCTGTTATATGGATTGTTTTGTTGAGTTCTGTCTCTTTAGCTTTTTGTACAGCCATTGTCTCTCGAAGCTTTGCCATTTTTTCTCGTTTCCTTACCTGTAATATGATTTTAGATATAATAACTAGAATAAACTATGATTGTTTCTAATAAAAAGCTAATAATGCTGAAAATTAAATGACTTCGTGGGGAGGATTTTGACCTTGTATTTGTCTTTAGATTCAACAGAACAATAAAAAGACCAGTATCACTCAGGACATGACAAATGAAATTTCTGACTCATCAAAAAAAAAAAAAACTCAAGACAGGAATTTCACCTGATCAGTTATCTCCATTCCCATATAATTTACTCCAATGGTCTCTCCTGCTTTGCTGAAAACTGGTTCCACATAAATTAGAAAAGTTTTAGAACCAAAAAGTTCCGTCTCAAATGTAATTTCCCTCTTTGCAGGTAATCCTCGTTCAAGAACTTCTCTTTTGAAGTCTTGAGATTCCTTCACACCAGAACCACTGAAAATCTCGACGTCTGTTTTTCCTATGATATCCTGAAAATTCCATCATTTAAATGATGAATATGTCAGATTCTACAAATGGTAATTTGGACAAAATGTAACATAAATTGAAAGTAATGAACATGTGGCCTGATGTTATAATGTTATGAAATTTCAAAGAAGGGAATCCATAACATAACATAATAAAGTACATCAAAATAGTTAGGTAATATTGAATTACCTCCTCGCGCAAACTTGGGAAATGATTATATATGAAGCGGTAGCGTAGTTCTTTATCCTGAAACATATTAGAAAACTTGTTTATGACAAAAAAAAAAAATTAAATAAATAAATTCACCATATATGAGTTTCTGATATTCAAGCAGGCGCTGCTTATTAATTTCAACGCAATTGTAGTGCATATTCCAACGTATCAGAAGTTAAGATCAATGTAATTTTTCATGCCTAAAGTTGGAAACAGATCCTAAGGAAGAAGTAAAGAAAATAAAAAAGAACTTGAGTAATTTCCTGGTGATCATCTTTTCCCAGAAAAGAAAAATAATTACTGTTTCTTGATGTTAATCATATTAATTAAATCCAGCCGAAGAAAAAGAACTCGATAGAAATTTTCTCCTGGACAAAAGAAAAGAAGAAGAATGCACAGTTGGAAATATAAAGGTACTGAGGATTTTGCACTCTGTGATCATATAACATAAATATATCAGGAAGTCTGAATGTTATAAGATCCTTGTTTGAATTACATACCTGGTGGCCTATGACAACTGGTGCATTCTGCAGGATAAAGTGTAAGAAGTTATCTGCCCTTTTTAGAACTTGGGATAATTCCTCCACTGGAGAGGACTGCCTCTCGAGATTTTCTATACTTTCCTGCAACTTTTCTTGCAATATACGCTCTCGCTCAAGACTTGCCGCTAACAACTTCTCTAAATGCAACGCCCGCTGTTTCCAATATATTGTGCTGTCATATTCTACATGTATGTCTAACGCTTCATCTTGGAAAACAACATCCTTCTTTCTTCGAGGAGTGCCATGATAGAAGTATCGTAAATTTTCATCCAAGATTGAAATTGGGCGCTTATCGCCCCCATATCCGTCTTGTTCAAAACGATGTTCTTCCAATATCTCTAATTTCTTGAGTTCAACTTCCTGCTGTTGCTTGCTAAGGTTATCGAGTTCTTCTCTTAGGAGCCGTACTGCATTTTCTTGCTTATATTCCCAGTTCTTTACCAGATAGGCCAACTGAGAGGAACCTTTCTCACTATAGCTTGTAAGCTCTAAAAGACGCTTAAAGTCAACAATTGTTGGCTCCTCGTTGATTACAACCTCCTCCAACATATCTTGATCGGCTCCTGGCCTTTCAACATTGAACTGTCTCCCAGCTTCATTGATATCTTCCGGCCACATTGAAGAGAGGACAATGTCCATCTCTTCCGGTTGATCAGTCTCCATCTCACAAACCATTCTTATCTCCTTCTCTCGGAGCTCGTCACAGGTAACTTCTTTATTGTTTTATCACCAATTAATCAACATCAAATTCATGCACCCTACGCTGCCACTCCAGGACATCTCTATCCGAGTATGACACTTGATCTATCAAATTATGGAAATAAATATTTGCACAATTTCTTTGCTCTTGGAACAGGGTTAAGTCTGCACAGTAAAATGATAGCTGATAGGTAAAATTGAATTGCTTAAATTAGTATCTTATTTCTTATGATAAATGTGAAAAGTCCATTAAATTTCTTCTGGATATGAAGAGGAAAAATAAAGAAAATCAGAATATCACTTTATCGAACTGCCAATTGAGCTCAAACAGTCTGGAAAGGAGAGAAACAGAACAAACAACAAGAAATACAATCAATTTAAGAATTTAATTTATTATCCCAAATACTGATACGAAGTTAGGACAACTTGGAAACCAGTGAAAGAATCCTTTTCAATATAAGATGACACAGATACAAAGACAATGAAGTTGGATTCGATCGCCAACAATCAAAATCATGTGCAATAAGAAAAAGCATAAGCATAGAAGAAACGAAATCACATTAGACAGTCCATGTGGAGCATCACTTGGGGTTTGCAAGATCTCTCGAGAGTTAAACTGCTAGATAGTGCAGTACTTAAAAAGGTTGTGCATTCAAGTCCTGATACATTACCAAATTTGTTAATCTGCATACATAAGAAGAAATGACTACATTCAATGCTTTCATCTGTAAAGGATAAAAAATATGGCAGCCAGGGCCCTACTGGGGCACAAGAAAGCCCTGTGATGCCCCTTACTCCCTCTTTGTGCAGTAAGAGAAACCAAACAGTTTCAATTCAAACATGGTAAGAGAAACCAAACAGTTTCAATTCAAACATAGTAGACAAAGTTATCCTTTAAGAAAAAATGTAAGGCACCCCCGTCGTCTAGGATCTAATGCAAGAACAATAATTTTTCGGAGATCAGAATTAGCCTTCTTTCAAGTCCCGACTCAAAATTGAGCAAAGACGATGAAGGAAAAAAGCACTAGCAGTAAAAATCAGCAACTTAATTGCTATCAGGTGGTTCGAATGTAACATGAAGATATTCATATCATTCAGTTCAGCTGCTGCAGAGTTGAATAAATATCACAAAATTCAAGCTAGCTGACTAATAAATAAGAACTCAAAGAATATTCCACGAGACAAACAATGAAAACCATGGTCCTTTACCAAAATGCAACAGGCAATTCCAATTATCCATCCTAAATATGAAGCAAATGCATTGCAGACAGAAAATCTTGATAAAGACCCACAACCCATAATGGAAAATCAATCCAATAATATGACCTGTTATGAATTCAAGAATTCTTGATCATCCAAGAAGAAGAAGAAGCAGAAAAGGATAGGGCAAGCTGATTCAAGGCCCAACTTTTCACTGTAGATCTGAAAGAATATCTTGAAGTAGTCAGTCAAAGAAAAAAATAATGGCCAAGTATTTGAGAAGATAGAAAACGTATAGAAGAGAGAGAGTGACAAGAGGAATGCATGTGCAGTGGACAAAAACAAAAAATTGAAAACCCAAGAAACCATTAAAAACCAAGAAAAATGCTGTGAGAGAAAGAGTAGGAAACTGAAGAACCCATGTGCCTTTGAGGTGAAAAATATTGCAGAAAATGTTTGCACACCATTTTTTATTCTCTATTCATTGATTATTCATCTCTCTCTCTAAAATTTCTCTACACTGTGTTTATTGGTTGGATTCATGGTATCCATTTGCTGCTCTTTTCACACTCTTCAATCACAAATTACTTATTTCAGTGTCTATATATATATAGACATGTGCTCTATTCATTTAACCAACACGTATATGCTGTAATTCCAGTATATTATATACAGAGAGAGAGAGAGAGAGAGAGAGAGAGAGAAGGGGGGCGACGGGGCGGAGCAAGAGAGTTTATTTTAAATGGGAGAAGGGAGGGATTTGCTCCACTCTATTTGCGCCGCAATATGGCGGCGCGTCTCAAACGCGCCAAGTTGCGGAGATTTTTGTAATAAATTAATTATTTAATTTAATTTAATTAATTAATGCTTTGAAAATGTCAGTACGCTGTTTATAAGAACGTAATTTCAAAGGAACCTTAAACTTTCACGACTCTATCTCTGTTTACGTTTTTACGCTTCTAATTTGATTTCAATTTAAGTAACATTTATCCCTTAAAAAAATTGACATTATTTAATCTTAAATTCAATAACCTAAATTGAAAAGGTACGAGATTATTATTATTATTATTTATATATTGTTAATATGAAACAAGATGATGCATTGAAATCAAGTTGAGAATTTATCTAATCTAAAATTAAGATATAATTACTTAAATAATTATCGCTCCAGCAAAATGGTAAGGAAGTCGTCGTAGAGTTTTTCTGGAAGGAGTGTGATCAGTATCAAAATAATAAGCTAGAATTAATTGGGGATAGGAATATATAAATTGACATGGAAATAAAATGGCATTTAATTTAATATCAGAAAAAAAAGTAAAATAAAGAAAATGGCATTTGCTTTTAATTATTTTGGTTGTGATGGGGAATGGGAAATTATTGAGCCAACTTTTATTTTAATTTAAAATTACGAAAGTGGCAAATTCTTAATATTTTTGTAAGAAAAGAGAAGAAAAAGGAAAAACGAGCCTTGTTGCACAGATAATTTTAATATTATATACGTTGAATTATATAAATATATTTATTATTATTATTATTATAAGAGTAACTGATTTTCTAGAAACTAATGACAATAGCCAGTGGACCTATTCATGTCAGTACATGTTGCTGACTTCAGCAAATATAATAAAATTAAATAATATGTGAATTAATGAATTAATAATAACAATAATAATGTAACGAAATGATAGCCTCGTCAGTATTTGGCAAGTATGATGAGAAAATTTATTAAAAGGGTTTATTTTATATATAGGTGAATATAAAAGTGGTATCTTTTATTTATAAAAATATATAATCAAATTTTTATTTATTTTTCTTTAAAGAACCATTAGTCTTTACAGGTATGGACCAAAGAAATTTGTCTAAGTGGTAAATATACTCTCTTATTAAATAAAGTCTTTACATACACAGGTGTAAGTTAAAATGTCAAAACTCATTTATTGCACTGAATTCCTTTTAATTTGGTCCATATATATGAAAATATGTTTTGTATACAATTACGGCTAGACATCCTATCCGTAACGGGTTAAAAACGACCCTACCAACATGATTCGGGACGGGTTAAGAGGTTGGGCGGGTCGGTTGGGGGTGAGAATAGAGTAACCCGACTCGGGTCGAGTCGGATGCCGAGTTGACTCGGTGTAACCCAGTAAACCCAGCGACCCGACTCAGCCAACCCGAGTCGGGTTCGACCCGAGTTAACCACCGACTTTCACATATATATTTTCCATGAAAATCAGAATTTCTTCATCAAAACGACAAAACCTTGAATAATTTTTCTGATTTTCCTTATTAGTCATAACCTATCAAAATCAGTCTAAATCAAATATTGAAATTAAACATCAAGAAATCCAAAGACAAACAATGTGCAAAATGAGAACAAAGTCACAAACTACACACACGGACCTTCTCACAGAATCTACTGTGGGTAAATCCATATTTAATTAGAAGAAAAAACAAGAATATATACAAATTGATTTCTTGATTCTTGACTGGCTCACGTCCTCAACTCTCTTTCCCTCTCACTTGATGAACCCTAATTCCCTAGATCCCCCATTGGCTAATGTCGTCGTCTGTCAGTCTACTCCATCCGGTATGCCGCCACCGTCGGCGCTGGTTACACAATCGTTTGCTACCGGCTGCCGCATACCCCAAGCTCGTGCCTTCATCGGTCTTCTACAGTCATGTCGATCTTGCTTTTTTTAAGATTAAGGCTTGCTCCATATAGGGATTTGAGAAGAGGGAATTCAGATGGCTTGTTGGGTGTTTAAGCAGAGAGAGAGAGATGGCTGCAAGAGGGTTGGTGGCGTGGGAATGAAAAAATTAGGGTGGGGGACTTGGGCATGGAGGCACAAATAAATCTGGGCTTTTGAGTTATTGAACCGAATTTCCCCCTTTTTTTGGGCTGATGAGCTGTCCAAACCGTTAACCGACTTGACCCGAGTCAATTCGAGTTGACTCAGGTTGAATCAGGTTTCAAAACCGAGTTGGGTTGACTCGGTTTTGAAATTCAAAACCCAACTGACTATCGGGTTGGGTTCGGGTCAACTCGGTTTTAAAATTCAAAACCCTATTGACTATCAGGTCGGGTTTGGGTTGGACCCAAACGCGATTTGACCGGACCAACGCCCGCCACTGGATACAAGTATGAAATATTAAAGAAAAGGGGAACTTTTGGCTTTAGGAAAAGAAGGGGCAAAAAAATGGAAAGGAGGGGGAAAAGGGAACTTTTTCATATTGAATGGATGAGTGACAGGTTTTAGAATATGAAAATTGGTAAGATAGTTTCTCTTTTTCTCTCTTTTTTTGTTTTGGTTATTTAATCCATTATTTGAGTAAATAATATATCCAATAAACATAATAATGATTCATTCTGCTATATGTGCGTGTGTGTATATATATCTCTTAACAAAATTATATTATGTATATTTGATACGTTAAAATAGACATTGAAAATGACACTTGACATGTTAATATATAATAATTAAAAAATAGATAAGGTATCTGTCATTTTTTCTCTCTCAAAAAATAATTATAAGACCAATTAATCGAATATCTAATATCTAATATATTCAAGTTATTAACTAGCGGAGGATTGATGTGAACCATGGATGATTAATCACTTCAAAACGAACAAGAGACATATATATATGTGTGTGTATATATATATATATAAAAGATTAATATAATTAAGGAACCCTTATTTTTTTTAAGTCTTAATAAAAACAAGATGATGGGGTCGGGGTGGTTGGATTAATGGAATCTCTCCTTATTAAGCAATTATTTTAGTACTAATAGAAAAATTAAAAGTATTTATCCACTACAAAAGGGCTCCAATCATTGAGTTAAACGTGGAAATGATGAATAAAAATTAGTTGGAAATATAGGGGTGTATGGGAAAAATAAACCCTATTATTTAATTATTACAATACATTTTTTATTTAATTCAATGCACAACTAAGCCATATTGTTGGTCACACTTTCATTGGGATTTCAATCTCTTTCCTAATAGCTATTCCTCCACGTGACAACTAGAAAACCCATTTGCCAATGTATGAGTATGAGGGAAAGGGAAAAGAAAATGGAAAGGGGAAAATGTGAATGGAAAAGAAAAGAAAAGAAAATAAAGATTTCTCCAAAATTTCTTTTTCCATTCCATTCAATTCAGAAGGAATTATATTATCTCAATTTCTCCTGTTCTTGAGACATAGAATGAGTTGTTGTATTTTTACAGGGATTCTTATTCATTGTGTCACTGTCTATTTCTTGTCATCACTAAAAAATTGATTCTTGTATGATATTTTTTATCGATTCATTGTGGTCCTTATTGTTAAAAGGTTTTAAGTTGTTGTTTCTTTCATTACAAATTGAGAAGCACATTTTATTTATGTATATTGTCAAAGAAAGATGAACGTTTGACCAACTTAATCTTTTCCTTCGAAGTGTTAAGTTGATGGTTTTCCTTCGATGTGTTAAGTTGACGGTATTAAATTAGTTTTCGCTATCCTTTCTTTCTTTATTTTCATTATTATATATACACGCGCGCACACACACACAAAAAAGATTCATAGAAGTACTTTACCTCTAAAGATATATTGTCTATTAAAGAATACGTTTTAATCAGTTAAACCACCTCAAATTGAATTAATGTTATGTCTATACATTAGCAATCTCATCATATGTTAAAATAGAATTTGATTAAAAAAATATTACATTTACATATTTTCATGAGACTTACATGTACAGTAAAAATTTCCATGATGATTCACTTTTAGTAAATTTGTATCTGTTTTCTTCTAGTATCTACTTCAAATTATAATCAAATTATTACTAATAGGGTTCATTCTGGATTTAATCTGCCGAGAAAACTAATTACTAAAACGAATTATTATACATAAAATTGAAAATGTAAATATAGAAGTCACTAAATTCAACAAAAAAATTTATGGGTAATTATATTATATTGACACTACGATTTTTGTTTAGTACACTATATCTTAATTGTTTAAAAGGTCCTTAATGTTTACTTAATTTTATAATTGTATACTTAGCTTTTCTTTTATTTAATTTTTATCATTAATTTTCACAGTAATAAATTTTACTATACTAAATGTTACTGTTCAAAAATTTCTTCAAGTAAATGTCAACATTTTCTAAAAAATAAATAATAATGAATATTGGAATGTGAAATATATGTATAAACTTTGAACAATGCTGTTATAATCTTTTAGATTTAAGTAATTATTTACAAAGCAAGTATGCTAATTAATAAAGATTATTTGTTACAAATAAAAAAACAAGGGAGGGATATAATTGTAGTAATAAATAAAGATGAAGACACTTAGTGTAATTAAAATGTGTTGTACCAAATATGTGGTGTGAATATAACTAGCCAAAAATTGAGCTCTTCCGATCTATTATATCATTCATTTGATTCATATCAACACACGACCATTTATTCTTTTAACCCTTTTTGATCAAAATCAAGATCTGTTAATCCCAAGTCATTCAAGTCTCTATATAATTGTCCAGAAAACTTTTACCTCATCATACAACTCATCATCAAACCCTCTAAAAGTTTTATTATTATTCTTCCATCTAATCTTCGGTAATTACTTGAAAATAAACAAATAAACAAATAAATAAATAGATAAATAAATAACGTTGTGACATGTCAATCTGGCTACTAAAATGTCAACTTCAACAAGCATACAACTTGGCATGAATTAAAACACGTGGCTAACACAGTCTAATTATGCCTAAATGCAGCTAGCTTTTGTTTAATTACTGAAAACAAGTGATTATTGACTAATTAATTTCCTAAAGCATGGACAGGAAATTAATTAATATAAGCGTTCTTTTCAAGGTTGGAAGAAGAAAGAAGAGCTGACCTCTAAAGTGCTAAACATGTATGTAGTCATGATCCAATCCATCTCCTCTTAAAATATGGCCTAGTTTGATGGCAACACTTGCTGTTTGAGGAGAGAGACTACAACTTTAGGATTACGACGCGTCGGCTCGAACCAAGACGTTGAAAGTTTTATTTAACACGTTTAGATCGAGTATTTTGTCAAATTCAGTATAGTTCAACCATAAGTGTGCACAACTAGAAATGTTCGACAAAAACTGCGAAATCGAACCAAATCAATCATATAATTTTCTTAGTCCAGCAAAGGCCAAAATCGATCGTTGGTCAATCGATCGTTGGTCATGTACGAAGATCTCTTCATCATGCTAGATATGATTGGCCCATGTTTATTTATATTCATGTTTAGAACAATATTACCAAGGAAATTTCAAATGTTGAGTAATGTTTATAACTGTCAATAATATAATGTCAAGTGTTCAATATTGTAATTCATCGTACACTTAATAGTATTTCACTGGAAGTCTGCATTACGAAAATTGTCCACCATGAGCATTTGAAAATTCCTCCAATATCACCCTCTTAATTACCAATTGTATGAATGCTCACATATGATACTTCAATATGAAAGAATCTTTGAAGAATCACGGTGAGGACATCTTCGATAAAGATACTCATAAAACATTCTATTTGTTATCCATCAAATCTACAAAGAATTCAAGAAATTGATGGAAATAAAAAGGTTTATTTAACTAATTAAAGAGACAATTCTTTTTCTGGTTAGCCAATTAAGGACTACTCAACTCTTAGTACTCTCTCTTCTCTCTCGAGTCTCACTGCGTAGTCGTATTATCTATTAGTCGACGGTCTCTTTAATTTGTCCATTGAGAGCTATGGAAACAAGTAAAACTTATTTGCAAACTCGGAGATCAACCTGGAGTTCATCGGCTGTGATCATGTTGAATCCAAGCAAATCATCTTCACCCTAAAGAATGCTAAAATATATGCAATTTTAATTTCCCTTACAAAACTAGCAGCATAAAGACAAAAAAGAAAGGTAAAGAAATGAATAATCTTGTAAAATTTTGGAACTTTCTATGAAAGCACTGTGATAAATATATACTTTAGAGCGAGAGCTTAATTAATCTTTTTGAAAAAATCGCCCCCCAAAGATCTAACACTTGAATGAGAGTATATCATAGACAAGATTATGCGTGTCACCAGACAATTTCCGTAATATTCGGATTAATTAACCGCAATAAACTTAGATTAACGAGGTACAGTCCCTTTCTACTCTTAAGGGTTTTATAGAATTTACCATTATTATTATTATTTGAAAGACGTACAAATTTGGATTTGGTGGATGAATGATCTCCCCTCCACTCGGGCCGGAGACCAGCGCTAGTGCTACATGGTAGTGTCATATCATTAATTTCTCCTTTATTTGAGCTAATGTGGGACTGACATGTCGGCTTCATATCAACTGCGAGATTTATCTCTTTTCTCCGCTTGGCAGGAGATCAGCCCTCTTTGGTTGCAGCACAAAATTTTTATTAACAAGTTTTCTTGTTCTATTTATATGTATACATTACATTGAAGATGATCATTCAATTATCTATATAACAATTAAATAGATAAAAAAGAGAGATGTGTTTAGTCACTGGTCATTAATAGCTCTGTGGTAGTACGATTGCAAGTGGAGGGCAGCACTCCGGGATTTCTTGCCCACCAAATTCCTAATCTGTTAGATTGGTAATCTAAGGAGACAATTGGACAAAGAGAATGCTCATCATTGTCACCGTTCTTTTGCTTATACAGTAGATTTTTGGTTTTCCCAAAGCATAAAGGAAAGAAAGGTAGATTTGTTGTTGAAACAATGGTAAATCCCACTAATTAATGCAACAAAATCGATCCCTTTATTGTTTTGCACCATGCTTTGCCTTTACTAGAAAGCCTAAAACTATGGAGCTTTTGGTTAGATTAATTCTTTGGCATTTCAATGTTCAGACATTCTTCATGTCACCCACGCAATATCTTTTAAGGAAAAAAAAAGAAACAAAAATTTGTACTATAGATTTGATACCAATGAGGCCTAACCTGTTTAGTTAGAAGGTTAGGTTGAGGTTCTGGAATCTAGAGGTCCAACGTTTGAGTCTTTCGCATTGGGGGTTTGTTCTACTTATTATAAATTTCTTTATGTTGTACTTAAGTATAACTTATATCTATACGCATTTGTAGGCTAATTGGCACTAAACATCCCTACCTTTGATTTGTTTTGTGTAAAATATCCCTATCTATCAATTTTTTACATTGGTTTACCTTCAAAATGGCATTTTCTTGTGAAGAACATCCCTGCCGTTAAAACTAGCTCTCAAAATTTGTCAACTAATGTTTAGAAACTAATATTCAAGGGTATTTTTGTTCAATAACTTGTTTCCACAAAAAATAACTAGGCAACTGCCCAGTATTAGAATCTTCATTGCGCAATTATGGAATATATACTTTATTTTGTAATAAAATGAAAATACAAAAAAAAAAAAAAGGTTTTGAATCATAAATGAATTATGAACTTGTGTTTCTTTCCCTATAGCTTTGCATAAAAATAACCTTTTGTGGATGTTTGATTCTCTTTTTAAAAGTAATTTATAAAGAGAAATTATAAGTTAGTGAAATGAGTGGTGTAAATTTAATAGAAATTTGAAATTTATAGTTATAAATGAGGAGTTATCAAATCAGTAGTCAAATAAATATTATGTAACTTATAAAGATATATGTTAAAAGAGGATCAAACAATTCGTATTCAAAATCATATACACATCTGTATTCAAAACCTCTTCAACATACAATTTGTGAAACTTGTTGTTGATACCAAATTTAGCTTATGGCCCAACAAACAAGATTTGTATTCCCGATAAATTCGTATTTGAATCGATATAAGGAATAAATGTAAAAAAGACAAGCAATGTTTGTAATGAATAGATAAGCTATTAATGTATTAAAGACAAGAAGAGATCGGATGTGCGTGTCGAACCACTTCTCCTTTCTATTTGTCTCTATTTATAGCGTACATTTGCTTATTTGCATGAGAGTAATGATTGCATGTATTTAATGCCAAACCGACAAGAATGACGTAAGTGTCAAATCGTCTGAGATTAATCCTTCACCGAGATCTACACCATTGCCTACACTCTTCCCTACAGACGCTCTTCCGATCTCCACCGTTTCGCATTTAATGCTGGAGTCCCATAAACTGTAAGTGATAAGATTTCCCATGTGGGTTCCCATGTTATTGTCCAGTGGGCTTGCTCGCTAGGTCGCGGCGTTACGTCTGGGTGCCACAAGCTCATTGTCTCAGTACCCAGACGCCTTGGACCGCAAGAGCGCTGTAATAGATATCCACCCTCAAGGTCACTGAATCAGATCTCTAGGTCTTCTGGTCGTTAGGTTGCCAGGTCATTGGGTTAGATGAGGTACTTAAGACCTGTTTCCAAGACCCTGTACCTCTTGAGTTTTGTTGACTTCTGACCTTTGCCGACTTTTACAACCCGGTAGCTACACATGTATTACATTAAAGAAAAATATTAGAAATATGCTCTTACTGGTGTTCCACCGGCGACCAGTGGTATGTGGAAAGGTTACAAGATTTATCAAATTAGTTTTTCCCCCCCTCCTCCAGCAAAGGTTTCTTCCTTTTCTTCTACTTCTCCTTTATCTGTCTCCCTGTTTATGTGTGTCTTCGTTTTCTTTTCTAACGTTATGTTCGGCATCAACCAAATAATTATGGATTTTGTGGGATGACATAAATACCCTTGGAGAGTAGTTTCTAAACACTACTTAATGGAATTTGGGGCCTAATTAGACGGCAGTGATGTTTTTCGCAAAGAAATGTCAAATTGAAGGTCGTCAATACCAGAAATTAATACATAGAGATGTTTTGCACAAAACGAATGAAAAGTAGGGACATTTAATGCCAATTAGCCTGTATTTGTACCACTGAAATACAAATTTTAATTGCACTTAAAAAAACTATGGTTTAATAATAAGAGAATAAGCGGTGTAAAAAAAAAAAAAGAAAGAGAGAGAGATATGTTTATTAATTATTTAAGTCATTTTTCTTACAACGTTGTTATAGCAGTGAGAACAACAATTTTTAACAACTCTTTCTAATATCATTTGGTGAGTGAATGATGATGGCAAATCTATATATATATATATCTATATCTATATTACCTATAGAAAAGTAATATTTCAAAATTTTTTTCCCGCCTAAATAAGATTTCAGAATCCCTATTTATTATTTTTTTCTTTTCCTATAACCACCCATATTTTATCTATCCATTTTTTCTTTTTTCCTATTATGCAACCATACATAACTTTGTATACTTTGGGGCAAGAAAAAAAAAAAAGAGTTAGGGAAAGAAATTGGATCGCATCCGGCCATCCTTCCATAACTCATGACAGGACAATATTAAGCCAATTAAGATCACTCAATATTGACATTTATTGACATGATTTTATGTACCCTTTCTTTTATTATCAAACCAAGGCCAAGCAACCTATTTCACACGCTATGATCAACTTTACAATTTGTCCATTTCCAACTTGGATTGCACTAAGTAGAATGCTCCAAAGTAAGCCCAAACTTTTGAAGCGGTCGCCTCTACGCATTTGCCACTAGAGTTTTAAAATGCAAGCCCAAAAAATCATATTTATAAGTTTCTTTTTAAGGGGCTTTAGGTAAAAGGGTCAAAAATGGGCTACACAATCAACAATACATCACACAATGAAGAAATATCATAAATACACTTTTCATTATCATAAATAGGCAGTGTATTTTTCGAATAAAATTACAATTATTAATTAAACCATCAATAATCCAGATAATAATTCAATTATACAAAATCAGGTTGGTTGGGATTACAATGGATCATCCAAATGAACTTATATATCTCTTTAGACAATTCAAATTCAAGTATATATACATGAGGAAAATTAGATACATATTTTGATGAACCAAAAACGTGAAGATCTCCCATTGCATAACCACCTACTAATCATTCATCATTCCGAAACAGGATTTGCGAAATAGCTCCAACTGAGATACCGTGAAAACCCGCTTCAGTGTGACATGACCATCAATTTTGACACTGATCTTCCCTTTATACCAAAGCTCCTTAGGCAAAAATTACTCACCAACCTATTAAAACGAGAAAGAAACAAATCAGCACTACATTACTTAAACAAGAGAGCTTACACTACAAACATTGTAATTAA
>CAVNYN010288178.1:0-10294 GCA_963692815.1 Nyctanthes arbor-tristis | reverse complement strand
TATAAAAACTGAGCAGTTTCATTAATGTCAATGCAAAAGATATGACAATTGAAGAAAATATTCGTAATAGCAGCAGTTCATCTACTGATCTTACTTTAGCAAGAAAATCTTGTACAGCTTGATGATCGCTTCTTGAAGCAAGGCCAAGCACGTGCAACATGGTTGAGGTCAACTGTTACAGAAAAAGTATTCCTTACAGAGGATTTCAAATTACCAAAAAACGTTACCAATCAAAGACGTGCTTCCTTTCAAAAATTTGCCCCCAGAATAGCAGGCACAGAGAAAAGATTTGAGATCAAAACCAGTCACGGAACACTAGTAGGTTCAAATGTGTCAACTATTGTAGGCTAACTTCCTAATTTAACTCCATCAGAAAATAAAGAACTTGGCTGTAGTACTGAGCGTTGGAAGATTCCTGTATATAAATTTCAAACATGAGGAATGAAACAGCAGTGGTAGGCACATCCTAAAACATACCCAAGCTTTTAGCAATTAGTGAGATATCCACCATAATTAAATATTTGGCAGAACAAGTTCTTCCCAAACAGTAAAAAAAGTTATGGCGCCACACAAGTCAACACCAAGCTAAAAAGACAATTAGAATGACACAAGGAAAAATTCTATATCTGAGCATCTTTCTCTGAAAAATCCCTATGTCTTGCAATAGTGACAACACAATAACTAAGGAATAAAAACAATCGACAAGATTGGTAAATGACCTGCTTTTCAAGTGCAATCAAATATTTGAAGTTAGATGGTGCTGAAATCTGGTCTCGACTAAAATTCTCTAGTATATGCTCCACACCTTGAAAGACATCATTATATGATCTCCCATAATCTGATGACCAAGATTCAGAAGAAAATAAACATAAGTGAAAAGGAAAACGAGGATCAACACAAGAATCCCACTTTCTTTAAAGGGCAGAGAATAGGACAAATTACAACCATGTAGTTACTGCAGATAAGTTCATCACTTCACGCAACACATACTAATCTAATGCTGGGTGTATTTAATGAAAAATAAAAGAAGGAATCTATGAAACATGTGCTAGTTTTGAAGTCACAAAAAAAGAGGATTCTAGTTTTCCCGGACTTATAAAAAAGAGGACCTAAATTCAGAATCCAGATAAAAACAGGTCTCCAATAGATAAAATCTTAAATTTAGTAACGCAAAGCAACGCAATGGAAAATTACCCATTCAGAATAACAAATTTAGAAATTTTCCTAATGGGATGTTTTAATAATTTTAGAAAATGGAATCTCAAGAATATAATGGTGTCATCACAACAATGAGAAACCCCCCACCCGCCCCCGCCCCCCAAAAAAAAAAGGAGGAAACCACACCAAAGATGTTTGTTGGAAATGTTGAGGTGCCTGATGGAGTTGGCATCTGCAAGATTTAATATTAATGTCCATATTAACATTCTTCCAAGCCTTAACTATAGCCTCACCAGACATTGCACCTGACTGGCTACCCAGTATATTAGCTTCCAATTGATCCTTTATATAACTTTGTCATGAACAATTTTCAAGACAAGATCAGGTGCGACAATCAAATTAACCGTATAATTAAGAAGTTTTAGTTTCTTTATTGGAAAGTTGATAAAATCGTGTCCCATTAAATCAGATCCCACAAGCAGAGTAGACTTCCACATTTACCAAGACCTCATTGATTGCATGGTTAGTATTAAGGGGAGAATCAAGAATGAAGTAAAGCTATCTAGGAAGGAGAGAAGCTCTATAATATGGTTCAAGAATTTCACATTACGACAATCAAATGGAAATATTAGCCAATTAGTTATGAAAAAAGTCAAATAATTCACCATATATACTTTCTGGAACAGCTAGAGCAGCAGCAGCTTGTATCCTGATCTTGAAATTAGAAGAATCACGAAGCAGCAGCAAGAGGATGCTGAAAACAGAAGGAGCCCTGCATAATTTGCGAGTACATATCTGAATCCACTCATGACCAAGTAAGAGAATTAATAACATACTAGAGAAAAGAACACATGCCTTGAAACTAAAACCAAGAATAAAATATATGAGAGACTTCCACAGAGATAATTCTAAAAATGAATTTGTGTTGACACATCATTAGATTGGATACACTTCCAAACAGAGGGTCTGGAATCTTCATGGCCCTTATGTTTTAATGCAACTATTTCTTCTGCAATCTCCTTAACTTCAAGCTCATATACCTTTTCCTCTGAATGATTTTATACGGACCTATAGGTTACTTCCCTGGTAGAGGCTGTTAGCTGTACTTTATCCTTGAAAAATGACTACTAACTTTTTTCTGACTCAATTGTAGAACCACTGAAGACTCAAGTCCTATCACATTAAGGCAACCAAGCTGTTTTAAAGTTCAGAATAACACGACAAGAAGAAAATGTTGACATGTTTCACTTGCTTCGGACTTGTGTAACTTTGGACAGCATTTCCTCCTTTTATGTATATTTTTTCATCTATCAGTAAATTCACATTGCATTGATTCTTTTCTCAAAGCCAACTTTCCAGCATTTAGAGAAGCACATGACTTTCCCAGTCACTGCTTCAATCTTTTATGCGAAAACAGATTTGGCAAGTGAAAGACAAAAAAGCAGAATCCTTACCAATCCATATCTTGCAGTTTCAAAGTCTTATTGAAAAATAAATTGCTCAATGCGTGACAGACGTTCCACTGAACCTGTGACACATGCCCACAAAGGAAAAAGTGGCACTTAAGAAATGGCAAACAGATATGTATGCATTCAAGTCCAACATACTTATTTTTATAAAAGAAAAAAAATAAAAATAAAGAATAAAAAAGAAGTAAAGTTTCTGGTTCTTTATCCTTGTCTTTTAGCTGGGAAAAGGAAATGAAGAGACGAGAAAACCTTAACATTTCCGGTTGTCACACAAGAAAGAAATGCCTGCACCATCTTTCCAAGCCAATTGAGATTCCTCGAAGATGCTGAGTGTAATGAATCCGACCTTTCCTTACAATCATCTATGGCCAAACTTTTGCCATCAACTATCAGCGTTGAGCCCACGCAATCAGTAGGCTCTCCACTCACAGCTGGTTGACTTGTGAAGTCAACAAATCGTGCTAAATTCCCCAGAGCTCTAACAGCATTTGCTTTGACCTGCATCACGAAAATCATTCAGGAGGAGGTGGGGGAGGGGGGATGAGAGTTATGGGGTTGAGAGTTATGGGGTACAACATACAAATACCTGCATTGAATTTTTACAAAAAAAAAGAAACAATAATGGCCATGAGTTTATAGAACCTGATCAACAGCTTGCACAAGCAGGTAAAAATGTACAAGCGAATTCAGTTTAAAGCTAATGCATTTAATGGAGGTTTTGGTTAAGCTTCACAATGATACTGATCTGGGAATTATTTCTTGAAAAGAGAAATTCTCAAGACTCTAGTCTAATTGGTGAAAACCATGGTATAACCAACAAGTCTACCAAGTAACTTAGCAAATATTTTCATTTCAACTGTCTAAGGAATGGCCATAACTGCAACAATCTACACATACATTTATTAGACATATCACTAGATTAGTACTTAGTAATTTTGTTATGTCATTAGAATAAAAATCATGGAATCGCAAATAATGTGATCTAAAATCTGATTCTTATATACTGTTCTAGACAAAAAAAAATTTAAAAAAAAGGATCTTCAGAGGGGAAAAAAATTAAATTAACCTACTTCTTCAATTTGGTCGTGAATGATGGGCAATTGCCAATTTTGTCCTAGAATTTGTGTTTGGTGGCCCAAGAATCTCCCTAGGTTATAAGGTCATGCAGTGGTTTTGATAATTTTAGCCCATATCAATTTTCACTTCAATGGTCAATCTAACAAATGAGCCAGAGAAAAATTTTTGGAAAAGAATTGCCCTCGCTTTGCCCAATACACTGGAGCAATTTTTTAATGTTAGAGTGTTTAGAAAAAAATAGCCTTTTTTCCCTTCCCAAGGCCCAACTTTTGACACAATCTTTTAACATTTTTCAAATGTCAGACTATTAATCATTTTTTAATCCTACACCTCCCCTTTTCATACTTTTTTCCGTTTGGTAGAAGTACAGTAAAACAAAACTATTAAAACTCAAGGGAGTGCTGGAAAGAGAGAAGTGTGTACTTGACCAAAATGTAAAATAGCAAGCGCACACATATAACAAACTGATAATTTAAAAAGACTATTATTCAGAAGGCAATGGAAATTTGCCATTATAAGCCAGAACAAGCTAAATATATATGATATTAAAAATGAAGGTTACCGTCTTTTCCCAGAAATGCAAAAGTAGAGAGCAATTTCCACAAGTACTACTAGAATAATAGTTTCAGATATTCAATGTGTAATGCTGTAAGTGATGCAATTTGGAAATTAGATCTTGGGGAGCTGTTATTTTAGTTTGTATATCAATATTAGGAGAAAGTCCTTAACCCTACATTTCATAAACACAATGATGCAAAAGGATATTATTGATAACGTAGCGTTAGATTATTTTCTCCACCAACTCATTAGTTTTTGCTTTTCAAGAAAGGGCGGCTTTCATGTATAAAGTGATAGTGGAGACTGTGGAGTCAAGCCCCAAATTAGTTGGATTTTTGCCCGGACTGCAGCAATAAAGACTGATTTTACAGCCAACTCGAGGAGCAAATCTGCATTTGCTGGCAGTTTGTGTAACAAAAGTAGAAAATTAATATTTGCTTCTTAACTGTTGAGCAGTTCCCTGGATCATGCCTAAGTAGGCGTAACTGTACTAGAAATACTAGACCATAGACTGTTGCTTGATCCAGCATTGTTACTTTGAAGAATTCTATGCAGCTCGAAGTAGTACCTCTTGGTTACATTTTTCTAATAGATGATATTAAATATTCTTTTTATACATGCATGTCAAAGCATAGTAAATAAGCAGAGACCAACAATTACTAAAACTAAGCTTTGTTTCCAGGAAACTTGATCTTGACTACATGAATCTCTTTTTCCCACTCTATTAGGTTCCTTATTAGATCCGCTACAGATACACAGATAATCAAATTGCAATCATAATAACTACTAAAGAGTATCAGAAGGCGGCCATGATAACCAAGTGTAGGCAATTACCACATGCATGCTAATGCTCAATATATAGTAAGACAGATGAGCAAAAAGATTTCCCCCTGGAAATTTGAGTTTGGCAACATTAATGAGGCCAGAGATAATAAAATTGTCATCAATAATAATGGAAAATTTTCTAGCATGTATATGGGTGCCAAAATAAGGTGACGGTGGCTGCATGTATGAATGCCATGTGGCGTGCATACATGCAGCCACATCACCCATATTGGTGCCATATACGGGTGCTAGAAAATTACTCCAATAATAATTTAGAGGAAGAAATGCTAGCTTATAAAGGTGCTAGTAGTAGAAACAGATATACTTCAGAACTTATTGAACTTTTCTTGTTTACCTTGTCATTGTCACTTGTCAACCGCAAAGCACTGTGTGCCAGTAATGATGTAAATCGAGTACCGTCCCTCGAAGCTATCACAATGTAGAAAATAAGATTTAAAATTGAATCTAACACTAGTGAAGAAAAAGATATAAGATTCCACATTATCTAACCTGTAGAACCTGTCTCAAAAGGCTGTGCATCTATGTAATGCCGGACAGAATCACATAGATCTGCCAAGGCCCATGAAGCTGCAATACGGACCTGACAGTTGTCATTAATATGTTTACCTAAGTTATAGCTAAAACATAATAACACCCAAAGGAGAAGAAACTTCAAACAAGAAAAGAAAAAAGCGTAGCAAGAATCAATGCATTATAGTTACTGTAAACTGGCCACCCAACCTCCTAAGTACAATAAGGCAGTAAATCACGAATAATGAGCCTTTTCTTCTTATGCAGCCATAACAAAGGCTAACAAAAGAACGCAGGAAAACAGGAAGGGTGTAAAAGAAGACACTGATTTTTGTTCACATTTATAGATGGCATACCATTGAACAATATTTTGGAAACTCACTGAAATGAATTATCACATATGACTCTGGTGTTTGATTTTACCCATAGAAAAGAATTCACTCCTTCAAAAATTTTCTAAAATCTAAGCAGTTGCTGAAACTTGCTGAAGTTGATCCCCACTTGAAATGAATTTTCTGTATCCATTCATCCTTTGTCTTAAACCCAGAAACCAGAGGGGTTTCAAAAAGTCTTTGAATATTTGAAAAGAACTTTAGAAATTAAACACAGGGGAGAAAGCTTACTGAGACCAAGGAATCATGAGCATTATGCTCAGCAGCTCTGATGAAACTTTGAAGGATCTCTGCGCTGTTCAGAACGGACATCTTCAGGGATTTCTCTTGATTGAGTATTAGTTCTCATTGGAAATTCAAGGTACAGAAATTCAGTTACCTGTGAAATATTTGTGGAAAACATGCAATAACCCCAATGGCACGGCAAGCAGCTGATCTAACGGAAGGAACATGATCAATTAGAGCAGCATCAACCTTAAAGAAACATCATATCAGGTGTCAAATAGCTTTTCCTTATCACTTCATGGAAGAAACAAGAAGCTATGGTTTGGCACCACACTTACAGAGGATCTAATGGCAAATCCCTGTTTGTCCTCTGGAAGAGAGAAGAAGACTGAAGAAGTCATTCCTGCAAAACAGGTAACTGATGTGGCCCTTACCTTCCCAAAAAAAGAAAAAGTAAAACAGAATTAGAATCGTGAAAAACGGAAAAGTAAAACTGAATTAGAATCGTGAAAAAAGTATACTTCGTGTCACTCCTGAAAGTACAGAAATAAGTTAGTTCAATCATCCAATTGACATGCATGCTTCCTAAGAAAGCCATACAAGGCATGATTATTCAAGTATCCATTAAACACACAGACAAAATGGGACATGCAGCCGGCTAACCAATAGAAGATCATACATAAAAGCTTAGCCCTTGCCTAGGACAATCACGTGGATTTCATGAGTCAAGTAGAAAGTAAATAATTCAGCGTGAAAGTTAAAACACAAGTCACCATGCAATCCTAATTATGCATTATTATGAACTTCAGGAAAGAACAAGGGGTATGAAAAGAGAGAGTAAAAGTCAAGTAAACATTCTCAGATCATAATTGATCTTCTAAATAACTCTAGTACATAATTAACCATCGAGCACCAGTAATTAACGATGGAGCACCAGGTGCTTTTACTAGATCTAAGACCTATCCCTGAACCTTAAAAAAGGATGCTTGCCCGTTTTCCAACAAGGTTGGTTTTGAGAGGGAACCAAAAAGTAGAATGTAGTGAGTCGCATTGAGTTTTTTTACCTGTTGTACAAGCCCAAATTCTTGGTTAAGTTAGGACGGGTGTGAAAGAAGCTGGAATTTTCTCCCACATGTTTATTCAATTTCTAAGTTGTCTAACTTACTGAAAATTGTTAGTGTTGTTTTTATTCATTTATCTCCACCACCTTGCCTTAAGGGCTCTTCCTTGAAAATTACCTAAAGTTTAGTACGTCTTTGTTTTCCCAAACCACCCCCACCCCAGCTTTCATTACACATAAACGAGCACATATGAACAAAGTATCATGATACCATTACCCGTCCGACCAAACCTGGCCTGGTTACCAAATTAAGCAGAATCTCCTCATCAGGCAGGTGCCTGGGTATCAGGTCCATCGGACATTTTCACGTTTCTATCACCATCACGTGTTTTATAATAGCTCAAGGTTTTGGATCAAGTTGTTCAACAATTTTAAGGACCATAGCTTCCCTTATTGTCAAGAGAGACAAAAGACCATGTACTTCCTCTTCCACCTCACTAAACAAGACCTTCAACATTTTTGAGAGATGTAATGTGCTCAAACTATGATGCTGAGTCTAACGTACTCAATCCTAATCAGTAAGCTTCCATAAACTGAATTTAATGAAATAAAGCAGTGACTGATGCATGAGCCATGTTAAGGTGGCCAGCAGCATAAAAAGTAAGTCATTGAAACTTACGTGACATTTTTTTAAATTTGATATTCCTAAAAAACAAAAAAATCAAAGGAGTTTTCATTTGAACCAACCAGGGCTGAGGAGTGCTGAATGATCATGGGCATATGTTTAACTATTGCTTCACACCACTGCTCACTTGCCAATACACTCTTTTCTGATACAACCTTAGTTGGTGCAGAGCTCTCAAATCCATAAAATGGAGCTGAAGAGATTGCCTTTGTTTTGACATAGTCAGACATAAACGGGCTCTCAAGCAACTTATCATTGGAAAGATCTTCAGTTCCTTTAAAGCCAGAAATAGCACGGAGACATTCATCTAAAACCTGAATAAACAGTTACCATAAAAAGCTTTAACATCTAAGCTGAAGATAAAAATACGTAAATATTACTACCTCCGTCCCACAAAGATAGCCCTTTTCTTATTTTCACATAGATTGGGAAACGTTCATTTAACAGCATTGGAAAAGTAAATATAAGGTCATGTTCCTACTATTCCAACCTTTCATTTATTAATTATTCCACTTTAATAATTCTATTTTGTAGATAACAATGCATATTAAATAAAGGCATATAAGAAAACTATACTTCAGCTACATTTTTAAAAGTAAAGTGGCCTATATTTTGGGAAGATGAAAAAGGAATACGGGACTCTCTGTCGGATGGAGGTAGTAAAATTTAAAATTCAGACGAACTGCATATAAAATTAAAGAGTTCAAACAAGCTAGAGCAAACTCAATATCCATCATTTACAGTAAACACATTGGAAGATACAGATGGACAATAAGCTATTATCAAATTTTCAATAGCTAAGTCGGTAGTTTTTCGTCTTTATGAGGCAAGATGGAAACCCTGAAGCCCTTTGAGGCATAAGCCTCTTTATATATTAATAATAAAATGAAATAAAAATTTATAGTGGATAAAAGAATTTACTTGCAATAAACCACGTACAAGGCCGCAAATACAAATAAATGTTACAATTGATTTCAAAGTTCAATTCAGAAATTAAACACATGATATATTGAAAATTATAGCACTGTTAAAATCCCAAAAAGTGTATATTTGCTTTCCACCCGTGAAAGTCTTGGATTTATCTTCTTAAATAGTTTGCAATTCTGGTATAGTTGACCAGGAGTATTTTTGTATGATAATTAAAGTGAACATGCCATGAAAATCACTTTTACTTTTTCTTCTTACATTCATCTTTTAAAATCCCATAAAACATCAATATTTGAGTGTGATAATATACCATTACCAAGAATTATCATAGAATTGTGTTATTTGTTTCCTTAGTTATTGAAAAGGCAAAATTGGAGAACTAAGGAGTGCATGCCTCACAAATCTTGAGAGATACCGCACCTAAAAATAAATGCTCCAAGATCAGTATTTTGAGGAATTTTTGTCCTTCATCACCCTTAGGGGATGTTGAAGCAGGTTCAATGGGTTGAGTGGATTTTTTGATAGAAAAATATTATTATGTATAAATATGTAAAACAAGAAAAGGAAGAAATACAATTCAACTCTCGTGGTTTAGAGCATCTCCAGTT
Organism: Nyctanthes arbor-tristis; assembly: GCA_963692815.1. Taxonomy (NCBI): domain Eukaryota; kingdom Viridiplantae; phylum Streptophyta; class Magnoliopsida; order Lamiales; family Oleaceae; genus Nyctanthes; species Nyctanthes arbor-tristis. The sequence goes on along the minus strand of CAVNYN010288178.1, from coordinate 779 downwards.
AACATTTTTTGGCCAATGCCTATAGATAAGAGAGACAAAAGTTCAAGTGGGTCCCATGGAAATTCCACAATTAGTTAACATTCTATAACTATGTCTTAGTTTTCTTGCTTAGTTTAGTTTAATCTTCAGATAAACAATCCCTTGATATAGGCAGATGATTTAATACTTGATACTGGCCAATGATCTGTTGCTTGATTTCAGGGATTGAGTGATGCAAATAAATTATGCAGTTAAGAGTCACTTGATTATGCAATTAAGAGTGAGTTAATTATTAGAATAAGTTTCAAATACAAAAGGTCATTTTCATTCATTGTATTAGTAGTTAAACGGTCATCTACATTCAATGCATTAGTAGCATAAATAGAGTCCAAAATCATCACATCTCTCTCTTTTACCTTGATTTTTCCCCACTTTCTCGTTTTTCCTGCACCACTTCCAAATCATACATCCAACTTCATATCCTCCACTACTATTTTACTAGTATACTACTACAGGTTCCGAACATAAGAATGGAGGGGAAGGAGAGGAGAAGAGAAGAGGAGAGGAGGAATCTTGATTGTGAAGAAGAAAGAAATGGAGGGTGAAGAGGAACATACATCACACACAACTCTTAGATCCTTTTTGGGCCATATAGGAGAAAACCTCCCCTACGGTCTGTCGTATATTTGAATTTGTTCTACCTCTCTCCTCTTTCACTTTTCCTGCCCTTTCTTTTTCTTCTTCTCTTCGATTAAAATAATCTTCTTCACTCTCCATCTCTCCTCCGCATTATCCCCAAT